>JAGDQP010073931.1:0-10328 GCA_022664845.1 Lepisma saccharinum | reverse complement strand
CCAATCTTTTGCAATGAAGAACGAAAAAGTTTCAACCGCAACGGAAATAGTTCATGTGAAAAATGTTGCTTTCCCAAAATTGTCAGTTGATGTGCCCCTCTAAACCAGTTTTCTGTTTTAAAAGTTTAAAGAGTGTTATAGGAGTAAGGACAATATCGAAAATGAGTCTCCAGTGGGATTGGAATTTGTGGGAGATATAGGTGAATATAAATATGATAACATTGGTAACAATACTTGTCATTTGTGGAAAGTTAAGTTCTGGAGAAAAAGTACTTAGTGATCCATATTTTGACAGACCACATTGTGCGTTTGAAAAGGGCTCAAGGGACCAGAAAGGAAAGATGGAAAAGGACACATTTTCCAGTTCTCAAAGTTTGTAGTGCAACTTTCTAAGGTTAAGGGAAAGAGGAATTCAAAATTCAAAGTGAGGAGGAGACTCAAAGTTAGTTCACTGGATCTATATTTTGATTTCATATTTCAAAGGTACCGGTACTTGTATTTTACTCTGCTTTAAGTTTCGTGTTATGTATTCTATATTTCTTACAGGAGTTGGACTGTAGCCCAAAAAGAGTCTCGAATAATACATTGCTTTTCAAAACAATTGTATTTAAGCATGAAGTTCACCTTTATTGTAATAGAGGCTTTCCTTTCTGAAGCTCACTTAATTTATATTGATAACGAAAGATTTTATTTCGCCGTTTCTTCACGCTCCCTGTACAGTCAGACGAGACAACTGATAAAGATCTATATTGTATGTATTGTTCTATTTACTTCCTTTTACGTTGCTTGTTTTATATGTAGAAAGAAGGTTTATCACATGTTTGTTGAATTTGGATTTATTTATAGACTTGTAGCACTTTTGGCTCAGGTTGGGATAGGTTAGGGGATGGTATACGTATCAGCCTGGATCTTTGTTAAGGTACTCGCCTGGTGAAACTAAAAAGAGACATTAAAAACCTCAGCCAAGGATAATCCACTGTGGGATTCGAATCCATGTACCTAATCATTGCTGGTACGAAGTCCTCGGCGTTATCACCGGAACCACCGGGGCTGGGCATTTCCTGTCTGTATTTGAATTGAATTATTAGGCAACTTTGGCTCAGGCCGGATGGATGATAATGGGATGGAATGAAAGAAGTGGGAGGAAATGGGAGAACCCCAAGAAAACCCACGGACATGTTTGTGAACCACAAAGCCCACATGGCATGAGCAGGGATCAAACCGACAACCTCTAGCACCAGTTTTGAGCGATATACCACCGCGCCTGATTTCCTGTTCGTGTATGAATAATTAGAGATTTAGTAGGAAATTCGGAAAATTGCTTTTGTTTCACAAACTGGCAACACCGGTTCCGCTTCACTTGTCGTTTCATTTCACAGCAGGAAGAACAACAACATGGATGGTGATAAAACGAAAACAGACACGTAACTTTCTCTCCATATTTGCATTTTATCTGTCACTTATCCCAAAACCTCGCACCTTGAAAACGGATTTGATACGGATTCGAAAGATGGGAGAAAATTTTATTCTACCCAAAGAGAGCTCATCGATAAATTACAAGGTATCTCTTTCCCTCTATTTATTTTCTCTGCTTCTTTGAAAACTAAAAGCGCATTCTCTTGTACTGAAAATAAAATTGGAATAAAAATATATGTAATACACCTTTAAAAGTGATGTGTAATAAATAAATACATTTGTGTAGATGTAAAGTGTTTAAGAAAATCAATTGAATATAACAGAAATCATCAAGGAATGGTTGCTCTACCATTTTGTTACTGTTCTATATGTTCACCAGAAGTAATCTTACTAGCGAGCTGCTCAAAACTGGTTTCATTTGTGTCTTATCTGCCGCCATCTTAGATTTACGGGCGTGATTCGTCGTCGCTACTCGCAAAAACAAGCATTTGCGGTAGCTTAAGAAAAGGGCTCCTGTGGACATTCTATTGCATATAGAGTTCTAGCTTGCATTGCTGTAAAGTAGATACAATGGACTTTCAGGAAATATATGTACCATCATCAGGGGTGAAGTCGATCAGGGTGAATAATGCCTTAGTATCAATGATACTAAGGTACTACCATGGTTTCATGTAACCACGAAGTGCTTAGAGTGCAATACCACAGCATTTAGTAATGATCGACTTCACCCCACCCAGATCGACTTAACCCTTTATGATGATACATGGAAGATGAGTCTTTCATTATGAACAGGAAGTTGGTATATGAAACTTATGTCATAAAGTGCAATTTTTTTCTCTCTCCATGCGTTGTAGCTCGACAGCTAACTTGAGAATTACTTTCTTACACGCTATACCGGGGGCTCTTGGCAAGTATTATCTCTCGAAATTTTGAGAAGGGGCTAAAATTTACTTTATAAGATACATGAAAAATTTCAACGGTGTTTTCTTTGGACGGATTCCTCAAACCCAAAAGTAGTTCGTAAGACAAGGTTCTCCGAGGCTTTAGACCTGTTAAATAAGTTTGAAACTTTGAAAAGGGGTCAAAATTTACATTATACAGTTCATGAAAAATTCTTGTGCTTTCTTATTCCTTTCCATGAAAACATATCATAAGAGAAATAATTTGGGGCCTAATTACTATAAGACAACAGTTACTGAAAATAGAGTCAACATTTACATCATTAGGTATATGAAAAGAAACAGCGGTTTCTGTGGAAGTTACTTCCTGGAAATCTAAAGAAAACCCTGTGGGATTTATTTACCAGAATATATGTAAACTCTGCGTCCTTGGTAAAAAATGTCAATGATAATTTTTCGATGCTAATATACTTTGGGAGGATTTTCACAGAGTAAATACTATATGTTGTTTGAAAGTAACTGAAAAAATAGTGTTTTACTCTCAATACATATCCTGTAAGAACAGGAAACCGTTACAGTGGTACTATTTTATCTTATTTGTTTGTTACATACAAGGAAGGTGTATTGTCTGAGAGCAAGCTATTCTCATCATCTAGAGTCCTTACAAAGTACCTGGTAACCTTCCTTAAAGAGAATCTTTAGTACACAATATAATTCGTCGTCCACAATAGAAAAACCTGCTATGTTACATTTTCTAAAATTTTCAGGAGAGCGAAAAAAGGTTCTTTATACAGCGGCTATGAAATAAGGAAGCTGTGTATTAATTAATTTTTTTAATTAGTTTTGGATTCGGAAGGTCCTAGTTTTGATACCAGAGACTATGACGGAAGTTTTCATCTTTTTTTTCAGTAACACCAGAGATGGTACCTTGAATTTAGGCACTGGTGGACTAGTTCACGTATCATTTCTGCTACCACCGTGAATCGTAGACGCTTGAAGGCCATAAATCTATTTAATAAACATGTGTTTTGGTAATAGATTTGTTTTATAATGCGACACAGCGTTTGTTTGAGTGCCGAGGAGATTGAGCAGTTGGTAAAGTGTTCGCTTTGTAATCATGAGGTTCAGACTCGTTTCCGGAAATTTTGAATGAAGTTTCCCCTGGCTTCCGTTAACTCAACAAAAAAATCGTGGGTCAGTACCTTCAATAAGAAGGGAAGATCCTCCTTCCAAAATCCTTCCCCTTGTTGTTATTGTTGTCAAATCTCTACTGTAAAATAGCCGAAATTGGATTGTATCTTGAGGTTGTTATATAACTAAATACTTACATAGTTCAAAATCGAACACTGAACTACGAAACAGATAATAGATGTTTAACATACAATACTTGAAAAGAGATGAAAGTTATGTCCTGATAAGTATTACGTTTTTCAGCATGACAAAATATCACAGTGAGGGCATAATCCTTTTCTGCTTACCACTAATTACCCATATTTTTAATTACTGAGAACAGAAAGCATTAGTGTGCGACTGTCTATGAGGTAATGTATTAAATAGTCAAATGTCAATTTAGTAACTGAAAATATATTTTCTCTATAAAGTAGTTTACCCCCCTAATTTGAAATATTACAATATTGAAATTAGAAATCAATGTCCCCATGTTCGACTTTAGATGCGAGCACAACTTATTCCGAATTCTGTTGAGGATGTTGTCATCATCTAATTTGAATAAATCCAATATTAGTTCATGATGATCTGTTCTTCACAAACCTATACGACCCGAAATATCATCATTTTAATTTGCAGCAATTATTAACAGTGTCATTATCGTAAAGGGCAAGTAAACTGAAACATTTATCTCGCATCTTAATTGTGAGAATGTTAACCACCAACAAAGTTTTTTGAAAGGTTTTTTCACAAGAATTTCCTTTTGAATTTTAAATGGGATATTTTGCTGACAACATCGTCTAGAAAGAATTCTTCATGCTCTTTTAATACGTTTATCTTTATAGCATAATAATGAATTTGGAGAATTTGAATTCAAATTTAATTTTCAGGCCTTAAGGCAACTTTGACTTAGGCCGGAGGGATGATGAAAGGATGAATGGTGGAAAGAAGAAAGTGGTAGGAAATGCAGAACTCCGAGGAAAACCCACGCAGTTTTATTTCACCATAAAGGCCACATGAAAAGAGCAGGGTTAGAACTGACGACCTCAAACACCTGAGGTGAGCGCTCTACCATTGAGACACCCTGGTGCCTAATGAATTTGGTGTTGTAATTAATAGACACTGGATATTTTGGAACACACTTGTTTTATATAAAAGATAAGTATACAAGTGAGAGGAGTGCCCGGATCTTGAAAACAAGGCAGTATGTTAAAATTGTATTGTAAAATTTTGCCATCTTACTGCTTGTTTTTTTTCTTCTTTTATACTTTACAGCTCAAAATGTCATAAGAGAATTCTATTGGTCATTGTAAGGCGTAAGGTGCTACTATAAAGTATACCAGCAATAAATTAGAATAATTTCTATTATGAAGAAAATAATTAAATTTTCGTAAATGTTTAGGTCCCAAATATTAAAAAGAAACATAGAAGCTTAACTTCTGAAGTATTAAGAGCACAATATGTGCAGAGAATCCATTCTATGATGACCCATGTCTCCTTCAGAAAGCATTACTAAGATGTTGAAAACTAATGAAACTCAGAGTGGCAAGCACAATGTATCAAGAAAATAAATTTTTACACATTCTTAAAGTAATGATGATAAACTGTGACTCATGATATTAAAAGGTGTTAGTGGTGGTGTACTGATGGAGCTGATGAAAAGTTCTAATAATTCAATAAAGTTGAATAAACACGTCTTTTACCGAGTATTCGAAACTATGATGGTGAAGCGCTGATTTTGAATTCGAAAGGTCGTAGTTTCGATACCAGCGACGAAAGTTTTACAGGAATTTTCCTCAATAACACCAGGGAAATGCTAGGATGGTACCTTGAATTCAGGCACTTGTCGACTTCTAGCTCAAAGAACAGAAGTTAGCATGAATTTCCCCTACTGTAGTAAAGCCTAGGAGAAATAATCCTCATGCAAACACATTGGAATTGTCGCTGACCCGCAAGCTTATGTTGCAGTATTCAAGTCTCATAATCTTTTGTTGCCGTTAAGTATCATTAACTTACAAAGCATTAGTTTCATTTCATAAGCTTGTCACAGTAGCCAGGTAGCACGGTCATTCCTAACTGATTAAGTCATATGTTCTTAACGTTCTGTGTTTTAGTATTTAGGATCTTGCATGGTGACGTATCATATATTAACACACTGATATAATTTTCAACCTCCCCTTGAATGGCCACTATAGCAGGAAGGACCATAAATGGACTATCACTGCTATAGGTATCTGAAGAGAAGGATGAAGAACTATATGCAGCTGTTTGGTGTGATTTTGAGGAAATTCACTGAATAGGAAGCGCCTTCTGGGCATTCAGGAATCTCGACTCTCGGCAGTAGAATGTGAGTCCTGAGAGAAAAAGCTACCTCTTCGAACCAAAAAGGGTATTCATTATGATCTTGCGATCTGATGTTGAATACAGACCAGTTCAGGTCATTACATCGTGTACAATAACTTACAGTAGTTATTTACATCGAGAGACCTAAAAGTTGACAAATATTCTTCGTGATGATTACAACAGTTTATAGAATCACGAAATGTAATGTGAATAGTTGAAGAATATACTTGTCTTTTCAGTTTCCCTTATTATCACTTCAAAATTACATGTTTGTTGTTAACGACCTCAAGCGCCATCTCTTGTGTTATTGAACGTTATAAAGTACATACACAGTTTATGCACGCATCGACAAGAATAGTTCTAATATATAACACTTGATAGGTAGTCTTGTATCACACGGTTACATATGGCGCCCGAAGGAAACTACCCTGGACAAAAGTTATTTGATCAATATAGACACATGGATAAATATACACATTAAATACAACATCTGAATAAATATATACATCACAGTGTAACTGCGCGTTGTTTGTTAAGATAACTTGTCAGTATTTTTTATATCCGGGGAACATTTTTCAAAGCTAATTCAATCCAGTGTTCTCTTACACTACTGGTGGGTTGCCATAATTTACACGATTCTTCGG
Organism: Lepisma saccharinum; assembly: GCA_022664845.1. Taxonomy (NCBI): domain Eukaryota; kingdom Metazoa; phylum Arthropoda; class Insecta; order Zygentoma; family Lepismatidae; genus Lepisma; species Lepisma saccharinum. Next base: position 3,859 of record JAGDQP010073931.1, on the reverse strand, counting down.
ATTGAGACTATTACATCCATTGGTCGGAGAACATTGACATGCAGGCGACGATTTCTCTTGGTTGCATTCGCATGGATCACTACCATTTTCTTTTTCCTTCACCTCTTCGGTATCTCGGATTCCCATCTACTGCATACCTTCAGGAGTCACATAATGAATTAATGCATCCCTTTTCGCATGGGCCGATCACTGTCCCGCAATTCACAATGAACTCTATGAGGACTTCGTTGAAATTGACTTTCACACTATATCGATTCATAAAATCTCGACCGACGGGAACAGAGTGATTAAGACACCTAACAACGTAAACCTTGCAGTATAATGTTTTATCAGCAACATTAATTGGCAATACCATTACTCCCATGACGTTCTTCTTACGAGTACCCGTATAGTCCACTAATACAACGTTGGTGGCTTTTTCCAGCTTGGGGTGTGACACTACCGTGGTGACCTTCTTCCAGAAGTCCCAGAAGCATAAGGAGACACCGGCTCCACTGTCGAAAAAGACATAACAAACGACATCTAGCACACGCACTTCCGCTTTGCTAGTCCCTAAGCCGTCTGGAGAACTCACTTCCGTGGACTGAACTTTGACGTCTTCTCCTTCGTCTGTGTCGTAGTCCCATTCACCAATGTTTATGTAGAAGAAATTAATTTTACATCGTTTAACCTTGGGGTTGTTATTGGTGGTTGTACACTATAGTATCGGCAAGATTGACACTATTACATTTGTCTTCAACATTCAACTGGGTCTTTTGGTTAAATTCGTGATTCCACCCTCCGGCCCTCGAGGTGGATTGTATAGCTATTTTTTTAAGTTCAAAGAAGGAGTTCAAAGTATCGGTGGGGTGGACTTCTCCAACTTGAATATCTTCCTTAGCTGTTCCCGACTTCGCAGTCCTTCGATCTGGTTTTCGATAATTAAATTCTTGAGTTTGCTTATCTCTGGGATTTGTTCTTCGATTTCTACGACTTCTTTTGTTCCTCCATTTTCTTCTATAGCTAGATGTTCCTTCTGTTGGTTCTGCTTCTTCCTCGTTGGAATCATCCGAATGAGATGTGCGTATGTTGACTTCAATGATACTTCGTTTCCTATTTGAAAGTAGATCATCGTGACTTCTTTCTCCGCTTCCTTCTTTGGGTAAGATTCTGCGGACTTCGCACGTATCGAAGATAAGCTCTAGTCTCCTTATAGTCTCTAGCATATTTGTCAAATTGAGATTTCTCAGGGAAACTGTCTCTGGTAGGCTACGGGCATGAAAGGAATGAGACTATTACGGATTGAGGTCTCATTAACGTCAACATCTAAATCTCTTATGAGATTAAAACGGGATGTCACAAAATGTTTAATTTAGTTTATTGGCTTCTTTTACATGGCGAAGTTAAGGTTGAAAGAGCCTTATCTACCACTTGACCATGTTACAATGTTTTATACAAGAACAAAATACCAAAATAATAATAATAATAAAGAAAAGAAAATTACACCTAAAAATAAGTACACACACACACACACACACACACACGCATAATTATATTTAACAGAATCACATGTAGACATGCTTCAAAAAAGCAGTACAATGACAAACAAATATTTGATAATAGTAATAACAATAATACCAATAATAATAATACAGATTAAAGTTACAAAAACAGATAGAGCTATAGTGTCGACTTTCACTATCCCTCATATGTAGGAACACAGCTATGCACACACACACACAAAACGACATAAAACAGTGATATGCAGACAAATACTTGTACCCTACAGATTTTAACATAAACTGATCTTGTACACTATACCATACCGGAGAAACTTATGTACTTATTAAAATTTTGTTATTTATATATAATAAACAAATGAAAGCTGTTAGGTGAATTTTAGGGGTTTAATCGATCTTGACAATAGATATTTTTCCATCGACTTCTTGCAGCATTTCACTGACTCTGATTCCTTAAGATGATGGGGTAGGCTGTTCCAAACGCGAATAGAGGTAACTGTGAAGAATTTGTTAAAGAAGTTAGAGTTATGTTGGGGGATAGATAATAACATGTTGGTTCCTGATCTTGTATTGTGTCCATGACGGGCATTAAGAGATTGAAAATGTTGAAAAATATAACTGGGCTTTTTAGCACGCATTGTTTTAAATAATAGTACTGCTGTGTGCGAAGCTCGTCGCTCGTCTAATTTTAGAAAGGATAGCTTTCGATAGAAAGGTGTTAAATGGTTTGAATATTTCAGGCTAAAGATAAATCTTACACATGAATTGTGAATCCTCTGAAGGTGGTGTCGGAAAGTACTACGTCACAGTAATCAACATGTAGGAAAACAAGTGTTTGTGCCAAAGTAGTTTTAACTGCGGTTGGAAGGATATTTTTAAACCTAGCTAGAGAGTGCAGTGACCAGAACGCTTTTCTGCAAACCTTATTGATATAAGCCTTCCATTCTAGGTGTCGGTTTAGTGTGAGGCCAAGGTTGTTTACCGTGGAGGAAAATGGTACAGTCGTATTATTTACATTAATATTAGGGGTGATAGAATAGTCAGGAAGTGATGTTGATCTCTTTGAAGAAAAGATTATACATTGAGATTTTAGCGGGTTGATGCCGAGTCCATTTAGTGTTGCCCAGTCCGTAATTCTAGTAAGATCATCGTTTATACTATTGATGGTTGCTGTTAATTTACGCGGATCGCATGACGTATACATCTGGAAATCGTCTGCATATAGATGGTATTTACAATGTTTTAATGCATTAGGAAGGTCATTTATACATAAACAGAACATTAGTGGTCCGAGAACTGTCCCCTGTGGGACTCCTTTTGAGAGATTACGCAAAGATGATTGTGAACCAGAAAGACTTACAAATTGCTGGCGTTCTTGAAGATAGTTTTGCACCCATTGAATAGCATGCTCAGAGAAGTTGAAGAAAGAAGATAATTTAGAAAGAAGAGTTTTATGTACGATAGACTGAAACGCTTTAGAAAAATCCAAAAGAGTGAGAATGGTAACCTCCCTCGTATCCAAGGTCATTCGGATCTCGTCAGTTATATGTACTAGAGCGGTTAGAGTACTATGATTTTTGCGGAAGCATGGTTGAAATAGGTCGAATTTGATCGCTCATAATATATTCAAGAGTTTCGACAGACTGGGTAAAATACTTATGGGTCGCAAATCGTCTGCATTTACGATTTCTTTAGTTTTTGGAAGTGCCATAACCTGTGCTACCTTCCATGCTGTCGGAAACGTATTTGACATTATCGAGAGATTAAACATATTAGTTATTGGTATAAAGGGAATGATTTTTTAAATGAAGGTAATGGGAATTTTGTCGATACCTACTGCTTTTGATTTTATTTTGTGAATATCTGATAGAACCTCTTGCGGAGTGACACATATAAAATTAAATTTATTCCGTTCATTCTGCTGATTCTGATCAGTTTCATTTGAGTCGGAACTCTTCGCTTGACTCGGGTAGTTAATTTTACAAAAGTGATCATTAGGTTCGTCTGGCGAAAATTTATCTCCGATTTCTGTAAAAGTTTGTCTCTTCTTGATAGTTTGTAACTGTAGTTACACTGTAGTAGTTACTTGTAACTGTAGTTTGTCCCAGAGGGATTTCGAGTTAATGGAATCACAAATTAATTCCTGCGCAAATTTGATATTAGCCTTCCTCATTTGGTGGGTACAACGGTTTCTCAGACTGCGTTAAGTGTTAAGAATTGTGTCGGTTCCTTCAGAATTCCTTCTACGCGCATTGAGGTACTTTCTATAAGTAGTATCTCTTAACGCCATTAATTCAAGTAGCTCTTTAGTTAACCAAGGAGAAGGTGGGTGCGAAACAAGTTTTTCTGTTTTAACGGAG
>JAGDQP010073929.1:0-10328 GCA_022664845.1 Lepisma saccharinum | reverse complement strand
TTGTATGACGTCGGAAAATGAGTTAAATTAACATTCCAAGATTTGAGAACACTACAAACCATAGTGAACTAAAACAAAGAATTTAGTAAAAAATAAACAATAATCTAATTTCTAGGGTAATTTCAATTTGAGGATTGGGAAAAAGCAGAGGTACTATTATCGTGGTTTTAGAAGCACTAGCAGTAATGGTACTTTACTAGTTGTGTAAATGTTACTACCAGAAAATCAACCACAATGATTGAAGTATTACTACTAGTAGAATTAGTACTTCCACTATAGCAGATGAAGCATTACAGCACCATTACTATTATAGTTTTAGTACAGTACTATTACCATTTGGATCACTATTGTCAATAGTGCTATGTAGTGTTATTATATTGCATTACGGACTATCATAGTAATATAATTTTAGTAGTTGACTATTATTAAAGTACCATTCTAGTAAAAGTATAGTAATGCACTAATATACTATAGTAACTGACCATACTATTAGCATTATAGTGTTACTATTATAGTAATACAATACTATATTACTGAAGCAATACTTTAATGCCAAACTTCTAGTAATATAGAAATACTATAACACTATACGTGCTACGACAGTTCTGAAGGACAATTTTACTTCTGGAGTTTTACTCGTGGTATAGAAATATCAACTATAGTATTACTGTAATACTGCAGTAGTGTAGCATTATATTATTGTTGTACTTCTCGTAGTATAACACTATAGTGTTATTACTCTACTAGTAGAGAAGAAATACGATAATATTGTTAGTATTGTAAGGTAATAATAAGAAAACTTTCCTGAAAATCCTAGTCTTTCATAGCATCTTACTCTTATAGACTGTCGCGTCTAAATATTATGCAGTCGCCACGGGAGGTGTATGAAGCGGCCAGGATCTAGATTTTAGATACCATCCCGGTATTCACCTAGTGAGACAGAGACACTCTAGAAAACCTCAGTCAAGATGGCCGGCGTGAGCGGAACTAGTAATACTGTAGTACTATACTAATAGTAATTATGTACTTAGTAAAATAGGAAGGCTATATCCATAGTGAAATGTTCAAGTATTCTAAGGAACTAATACCAACGAAGAAAGAGCTTTAAAATCGCCTGCTAGACACTCTATTTACGGAGAGATCAGTAGTTACTTTCTGACGTGGAAATAGAAAGTCGGGATGTATTTTACATCAAAGCACCGAAAGCTAAAACACACAACACCTAGCAGTTAGATGAGTGTTTTCACGTGATTCAATAGTGCATAGAGCGTGTCAAGTGCGTTTCAATGTGCACGCTTTGGGAGTCATCGACAGAAACTTAAACAAGTTGGTTACGCTAAAACCTCGTACCCGTATTTAGATTGTCATAGTGTCTCTTGTCATCGTGAGATGAGTCAAGCATCAATGTTTACATTTCAAGGGAGGACTATTTATTTCAATTCAAATCTCAAGGCCGGAACTTCAATAAGTGCTTTTAAATGAAGATTACATTCAATGTGCATGTGTTCATGTTGTTAACTATACGGGCTTTTCCCGTAGCTCTTCGTCTTGTTTGAACAAAAATCCGCTCGGTTATAACTTTCATACATATTAATTGGGAAGCATATTCTAGTGTTCAACAATTAAAGTAAATTGTCCTCGTGCACACACCATAATAGAACAGCTGAGTGGGAATAACGTTACAGTTGTCTGAGTTTTTGATAAAACGAGAAAGAAAACTATTTCTAGGCCAAACTATAGGCTAAATTGAAGAATTCGCTTCTGGACCAACCGTAGGTATGAATTAGGTTCCAGCATTTCTGAGTAAAATCCAAATTAATAAATAAACCAAAATATTTAATTCACAATAAATTAGTTTTACTCCTATTGAAATATCTGGTTGATGGGTAGCGCTTGTTGCCTTGTAATCAAGGGGTACTGAATTCGATACCCCGCAGAGACACAAATGTTTCGAAGCCCACTTCAAACTGTAGGTGCTGCCCCTAGGACATCCGATGGAAGGTAATTGCAAACGATCATTGCTTCATCTTGCCCAAGGACCTTCGGGCCATAGGCCTGTTTCCGGACAGAACACCTACACAAGCAGCACACTCAAGTATGTCGTGAAAAACTAGAGAATGAGAATGACAGAATTTCGTCAATTAAAAGGCCAAAATGTCACGTAATAGCGACGTAAATTTCATTACAAAGACGTGATTTTGATTTTTTTGACCAAAAAATGACGGCTTTGTCACTTGAATGTGCTGCTTAGGATATCATAATCACCATGCTTGTTTCCACTCAGGCGTTCCACTAGTCCAAGGAGAACAGACCTGGTGTAGTAGATTCCATTTCTACTTACAAATCGGAACTCAGTGACCGAAGTGGAATGTGCTCAGCCCATCATAGCTGAGTGACTTTTCTGAGAAATTTTCAGTTCTATTAAGCAAATTCTAGAGCATTCGATAATTAGACGTGTTACAGCGAAAAAACATCTTGTTTGTGGTCCTCTGTGTTTATACCTGATGTTTTGTTTTCGATGTGTAATGAAACTGTTTTCGATATGTAATGACATTTTCTATTGATTTAAATAGCTACCCCATTTTATCACACCGGTTGAGCAAAACGGGAAAAATAACCTTCTTCTTTCTTTCGGAAAATCAAATTTCCAAGAAAAACAAAAATAGTGGTGAAATATTGTGTTAGTACAAACTAAATGACAGTTTTGACGCCTGGTGGGTAACGCACTTCAGCAACCCAATAAAGCGATTGACTGAGGTCACGCATCTAACGTCACAAAACTCTGTAGACGTCCAACATACAGGCTGGAGTACCCACACAGTCAGAAGGCAGTGTGTTGTTGAACAGGGTCGTATGAAAGTGAACCATGGATAACACACAATTACGAGTGTTTTTTCTTTATAAATTGAAACTGGCGTATTCTACACAGCGATCCGCAGGAAAAATTACCAGTGAATTAGGGAGGGACACGAATGACGAATGAACGCACCATTCGCCGTTGGTTTGTCAAATTTCGTTCCGGTGACACAACATGGCAAAATAAATCGCGTGGGCACCGAACATCATCATGTTCGGAGGAGCTGCTCAAAACCACCGTGGAAGTGTTCGTGCCATTGTAGTGAAGTTAGGCATACACCATATTGTCAGTCAGTGGCTCCGTGCGATTGGTAAGGTGAAAAAGCTGGACTCATGGGTGCCTCATGAATTGACACCGACCTACAAGAATCGCTGTCTGGAGGTGTGAATTTCTCTGAGTGTACCGAATAAGTGAGAAGGTTTCCTGCATCGGATTGTCACTTCAAATGAAAAATGGATATGCTTTGACAATCTTAAAGGCCAGGACAATGGTTGGATCATGATCAACATACAGGACGGTGTCCTAAATTACCTCTTCACCCACGGAAGGTGTTGTTGCTGATATGGTGGTCCCGGTGGGAGTGAACCATCATATCTTTCTCAGGCGAGGTAAAACCATCACTGTAGATCATCACAGTGCTGAACTCCATGAAATGCATCGCGAACATGGTCCACAAGCATCCAGCAATTGTCAACAGACATGGTGTTCTCATGTTGCATGAAAATGCCCGCCCACACGTCGCGCGAAGAACGGTGCAGGACTGCTCGCTCTCCGTGAGTTGCAGTATGAAACCCTTCCTCATCCTCCGTAGTATCCCCCCGATCTCTGCCCCGCTGATCCGGCATCGAACACTTCTTGGCAGGGAGGACCTTCCTTGATAATCGGGCGGTGCAACATGCAGTTGAGGATTTCGCATAGCAAACTCCAGACTTCTTTCGCCACGGAATCCAATCGCTGACTGAGCGATGGCAACAGTGTGTAGCTGGAGACGGCGACTACTTTGATTAGCCAGGTTATGTACTTTTCATTTTCTTGGCCTTTGGACGTGACGCACCTGGGGCGGGAATTTATTTTGCACCAACCCAATATTTAACTAGATATCTGTGAAGTAGAAAGATGAACGTTTCTTTGGAGTAGAAACGCATTCTGGGTAGTTTCTTATTATACACACTATAGCCAAGTAAAAGTTATACCTACCCGTTTTGTCTTTTTCCATGCTGTTAGGTTGCTGATTGGAATTTATTTCAAATTCTTAAAATAAAAAAGAAGGAAAGGGGAGAAAACAGATGCTATCTTTGTTTTATTTTCATTTCCTAAAGGCTAAATTGTTGCGTTGCAGAGAAAAGAGGACCACACGGTCCTTTACTGGGGAGTAGTGACACTAATTCAAAATATATTCGAGGACAGATGTGACGAAGACGGTTTTTATAGCTTTAAAGAATTAAACTTCCGCTTCCAGTCATTTCTAGAGGAAATAGTTGACAGCGTACATAACTGCAAATTTCTCTGCAATACTGTTCAGGACGTTGTGCTGTTAACAAAGAAGTTGGTTGAAAAGGAACGGTTTCTCTTCTAAGTAGTTACTAATTTTTGTCATGGAGAAGGTTTCACTCTCGCCCGCTAACCACTAAAACACGGTCTGGTTAATTCATTTGTTCTCTATTTAGTGCAGTAAAGACAGCCATTTTTTAAAATAGAAGGAACAAATTTGTAACAAGGTGAAAATTGGTATGGGGGTAGGGCAGTGTTTCAGCAACAACATACTTAAAGTTCCCTAAAATCCCACTGTAGTTTTCCCGCCATTTTGAAAAATGGCCGCATCTACAAGGAACTTTTGGCAAATCGTCGACCTTCACGTTCATGCCTCTGGCTACCCTTCTAATTCTCGCTGTGCCATGGACCATACATAGTTGGGAAAGGGGGGAAACAGATGCTATCTTTGTTTCAGATGCTATAGTTGGGAAGACTATAAACCGAAAATTCGAGAGAAGTAACACTTTTGTGCCCATCGTGCTCAATCTGTATAGAAGAAGAAGAAAACCGAAATTTTTAAAAATAAAACTTAATTTTTTTATAAATTCTTGGAAGATTGCAGCACTGAAAGTTATCGCATGCCACCAAATCTGTATCAATGTATACCTAAGACACTTATATAAAATTATATGCACCAACAATCACAAAGATCAGTGCAATACAGGGTGATAAGAAATGGTTATCTCCAGATACCTCCAGACACACTGTATATAGGAATTTGAAGAAAATAATATATGCACGGCCCTAATCACCATTCTAATTAGCACAGAGCAATGAATCTTACATAGCTGGAATTTTTATAGAACAAAGAATCCAGCTGTTGTCTTCTGACCGGAAAGTCTTTAAGAATGGCTAGCAGAAAACGAACATATTTTTTAGCTAAGTCCAAATTATCCTTCTTATCGTTACTGTTATTGAACTATGAATAGTTACCTTAATTCCAGTTCCTCTAATGACCTTCACCCACGACGAGTACTTCGGAATCATTAAGAAATAAATGATTTGAACTTATTCAAACCCACTAATCCAGCGTCCTTCTTGGGTATATGAATCCCTACAATGCGGCTCAAAGCAAATACTATTTCGCCGAAATGATATAATATATCGCATAAAAAGTTAAGGCATGTATTATATGTCGGAAAAATAAAATACTTACAATATTACCCACTGACAATCTAATTCGAAAGCACTTACAAACCTGATGCAGTTTGATCTCTGTGCAAAATTCGAGGTCCCCCGTTAAACGACCTATGCGTGATGTGCGTTAAAAAAGTTTGCGTAAGAACTTCGCTCGCTCAGCACAGCAAATTAATATCTTCTCTCAGTAACTAGTAATCAAGAGTAATGTAGCTTTGTATAATTTGAGTCCACAAAGTTATACAGTTATTCAGTGTGCCTTTTCTTTAAAAAAAAAATACGGACAAACGTGTACAAAATCACAATTCTCTCTTGGTTTTTAGTTGACGAAAACAATTGGATATTTAATGAAAATTTTACGAACGTTAGTGGACACAGTTAATACTAGATGGAGCTAGAATTAACAATGACACACGTAAAATGCTGTTGGAATCCTCGTTTTTACAATTTCTCTCATTTGCAGGATGCTCTAATACGTATCATCTTCACTCTCTGTTCCCACAGAAAAAGCTTTCTTCTGTGTACTCAAAACAACATTCATAATTAATCAAATGCAATCCGAACTGATGGATCATGCATCTAGTGTGGTTTTATTCTACTTTGGTTGGTTTGTCAATAGCGGGTGCATTAGCCAATCAGCAGCGGTGTTAAACCCCACAACAAATCTGCATAAACATGCCCCTTGGATACAATCACAGGTAAAGATCTAATCCTACTAGAACACTGATTTTAATGCTTCGGACATGGAGAGAGTTTTCATCCGTGACTCGACAAAGACATTTATGGAAAAGTATGACAGGGGAATTAAATGCACAGTCATCAATGATCATGAAGTAGGCCACTATCGGATTTAAATGCGTAGATGCTTGTCGGAAAGGATCAAATCAGAGTTGTTCCACACGATTACACTAGCAGCAGAGTCACTGATATTATCCTGAGGTCTGAGTTGTCTTTTAAAGTCACCATAAGGTTAACATTGAGTGAAAAACCGCTCCATTCATCCTTCTCAGCAAACAGTGAACCAAATTTAATAACTGCACATTTCTAAAATTAACAATCCAATTTGCTTGAAAGAACGAACGTTGAGAAAACAATTTAAATTGTCTGATTTACCAAGTGAGACTTACTTTAGTTCAGTTATAGAAATTATCACAAAGAATTTCAGGAGGATCGTGTTGGCGCTTCTTACAAGGAGACTGTCAATGAGATCATATCGAAATCTACCCTGAAATTTTGCGAGAAGAATCTACGTCCTATAAAAATGTAATATGCAGAAAATACCTGTCCATATTAACTGAAAGGTACCAAGATAGGGGCTGAAATATTGGTCGAATTATACAAAAAGTGCATTTTTTATGATTCATTCCAGGACGAAAGTGAAACAAAAGTGACTTCTGTTGATTCAAACACTGCCGAGATGTAGCGTCACTTCCCCCACCGCAGCATGCCTCACCAGGGACGTATTTAGGTGGTCTGGACCCCGCAAAATTATTTTTTAAAATCATATAATTTTGTCTATTAAAAAAAAATGAATATGTCTATGGATATGTTTGGGGTTGTATCTTTCCTATGGATAACATTCTAAGTCCGTGTTAAATTTGCATCCAGCATTTAAGTTAGCTTCTACCATTTTGCGTTGGTATAACCTTAGGTTCAAGCCCTGAGGGGTCCAAAAGCTTGTTTCTCCATTTTATTCAATTTACACGCCTATAACTTGGCTTCTAAAGAATCAATGAAGTTACATAAACTGTTTTTGGTTCTGGTAACGTTACTTAACCACAGGTGGACGATATTTCAGACATATTTAAATTTATTAAAATTCAAAATTAGTGAGTATTTTTGTCTATTTTACTCAACCTTTACAGCAAAAAAGAATCTTCTTCTATTTTTTCCTATTAATATGATATAATCTATATTTCATAGTCGAAATAGCAAATTGTCCATTACTAATATCGGTCGATACTGACGTGCTACTGGTCTTGTTTCAGCTTTCAATAAATTTAGATTTTTATATTAAACTGACGCCCGATCATAGCTTACTCTTTACCGTTTCGTTGTGGGAGGAACTATTTCCAAATGGCGCTATGTTCCACGAGTAGGTAATGCTAATTACTATTAACAGCGAGCTCTTCACTTACTATCTATCCTCAGTGTTATAGTTAGGGCCAGTTCAACAATCGAGCGCTAAACTTCTAGTCAGCGCTAAGTTGAGGTCAACTCTCATTTTGCGTACTCTCATTGGCCAAAATCAGACTTGGCCTCAACTTAGCGCTGACTAGAATTTTCGCGATCGATTGCAGAACTGAACTTTAATCTTTCTCATCTTCCTGAGCTTGCTACTCCAGTGTCACGGTGAAACGTGATCCTCACACTAGTGAATTCATCGTTACGTTACACACACACACACACACAAATAAAGTGGAAAATAAAAGCTATCTGACGTCATATATCCTTCAATTTTTTTTAGAAAATATGACGTCGCATAAGGTTCATCATTTGCATAATTCAAAAATTTACTTAAAAAAAACTGTTCAGAATAAAATTAAAATATTCTTTTTTGATTTGAAACGTTTGAATCGTGCATTCCAAAACTTTTTAAATGCCATTGTTTGAGAAAATGCGTTTTATTACAAAAACAAGTTGCAAATGTCATGTTTCACAATGACACAGTACATCGTCTGTCTACCGCTGACCCTAGTGGTGGAAACACGAACACTTGTCTTACGTCAAAAATTCATTTTCATTCCATAGACTTGTGTTTTTCCTTTCTTCTGTAACATTTCGTTTTTGGCATTTACGACGTTTCGGAAATGCACGATTTGCTTGTTGAAAAAACAACAAATGAATAAGGAAATTATGCTAAGTAAAAAGTCTAAAATCTTCATCAAGTGACTTAGATGCAGACACTGTTGACAAGATAGAACTAGCATCCCTTCTCTGAATGGAGGAGCTGATCTTCTGCTTCACAAAGGAGATGGAACTTGGTTGGGCCTTTGTTTCATCGGAAAACTTGGATACCCCAGTAGCATACAAACGGGTTTCGAAAGTTCATTTTTGGTTTAGTTTTTTGATTAAACGTTATCGGTTGAAAAAAGTACGTTTAATTTTAAATCATATTTCAACGAAGACTTGATATTGTTGAAAAGATGTCAATTCAACATGGATTCAACTGCTATTTTCAGCTAAGGTATAGATTTCGTTTCATGAGATTCTCTCTAATAAAATTTGTAATTAAAAGTTAATGGAAGGGCATTAACTATTATTTTGTTTCCTCTTTTGCATATTGAAAACACGTTGAAATTCAATCTATATTCCAACAAAAATGTTATTTCGTTGATAGGACGTTCATATGACGTGTTTTAAACTAATATTTTGAACTGTGCCCTAGATTATCTTTAAAAGTTAATTGCATAAAAATTGTGCTTAAAAGCAAGTAGTATAAAATTAACTACGTTTCTCATCTTCTCATTTGCATGTTTAAAAACATATTGAATTTTAAACTACATTTCAACGAACGTTTAATTTCGTTAATAGGGCGTTAATGTGAAGTGTTTTCAACTATGGCATAGATTTTGCTTTATATGCGTTTTTCTAAGGCGACATAATACACTTATTGACAAATTCACATTGAAGGAAAAATGCACATAACACAGAAAGAAGGAAAGTTTTCTTTATTCTTATTCTTACATGATGATGAAACGACACGTCTGGATTGTGTCCATTGCGTTCTATACTGCCTGTTAGCACAAATACCGTAAAAGAATAGTAACTCTCAAGGTGGGTCCACGGATGAGTGGTCAACGTGTCGAGCTACTAACGACGAGTGCGGAACGTTCCTGCTTCGAACCCCACAGTAGCGGTTGGATAATTTACTGTTGGAAAATTAACACCGTATATATCATGATGAAAGCAACGGATAAAATGAAACTAAATGTGTATACCAATAGGTGCTCTGTTTTGGCCAACTGAACCCGTTTCTTCATTGTTTATTCTGAACCATTATTAAACGTCGAATAAATCATTGAACAGGCGGATAAGTCGGTACATTTACAACGTTAAAATAGTGTTTCGGTACTAATATTTAATCCATGTATTTTCAACGTATGAACGTTGTAAATGTACCGAAATTTCCGCCTGTTCAACGGTTTATTCGACGTTGCATAATGGTTGAGAAGAAACGATAAAGAAACGGGTTTGGCTGGCTAAAACAGAGCATGAATGCTGTCTATTGGTATACACACGTTAACTTTAATTTATCCGTTGCTTTTATCACGATATACGTGTTAATTTTCCAACAGTAAATAATCCGAGCGGCTGCTGTGGGGTTCGAACACAGGAACGTTCTGCATTTCTCGTTGATAGCTCGACGCGTTGACAACTTATCCAAGAATCCACCTGGAGAGGCCACTATTCTTATACTGTCTCGTTGAAATTAAATGTTTGTTGAAATATAGTTTAAAATTAAACCTGTTTTAAACATACAAATGAAAACATGAAAAATATAGTTGTTTTCATTGTATTTGCTTTCAATTATAATGTTTAAGAAATTAAATTAGAAATACAAGTGTGAAACGAAATCTAGGACATAGTATGAATGATAGTTGAAAGTACGTCACATTAACGTCGTATCAACGAAATTTTAACTTCGTTGAAATATGGTTTAAAATTCAATCTGTTCTCAACGTGCACATGAGAACATCAAAATTAATTTGTGTCATTCAATTAGTTTTTAATTATATTTTTTGACATAACATTAGTAAGAAATACATTAAACAAAATCTATTATATCTTAGTTGAAAAA
>JAGDQP010073927.1:0-10328 GCA_022664845.1 Lepisma saccharinum | reverse complement strand
CAGCGTGTTAACAAACGCACTATGCGAAGATGGAAACAAGTCCTAAACTCACAGAACAAGGAATAACAAATATCCAAATGTTATGACCACACTTAAGTTCCTGAATGATTCGCCAATCGAACGATGAAATGAACGAATGAACGAAAAATAATTCACATTTTACTACACTAATATACTTCATTCAGAATCAACATTCAGGGCATAAATAGGTAAATAAAAGGCAGATCAAAACAATACAACATCTGCCTTTAAAAGGAAGCAAGTACATACAGTTGTGTGTTTTAATACTCAACATAAATCTAAAGTCTTGAATTATTTTGATAGAATGATAGAATAGAATCGATGAACAATTGGTGTGTTTTCCCAGGAAACATTCTACCATCTCATTGATAGTGTGCCTGTGGTCTGCATCAAGGATCAGCGAAGTATTCAGTGCAGGTATTAATAATTACATACGTAATTAATAATATTAATTTGACTAATATAAGGAGTTTTGCATAATGTATTATTGATACGTATTTCCACCGCCAGGAAACATTCGTTAGTATCAAGTAATTAATGTCAAACTTGAAAAAACAAATTATTATTTTTGTTACATATAAGTAGAAATTCAAAAGTACAATAAATTTTAGAGTAAAATGTATGTCACACAGTGAATCATATTAAATGCGCTAAGGGGTGAGGTAGCATTGATTATCAATTAAGTCAGACCCAATATATAACTAGTTGCCTGTAACGTTATACGTTAATTATCATCTTGTGGAAGTGAAATGTAATTCCTGGAGGACAACCATATCTAAAAGAACGGAGCGTATGTCAACAATTACGAATTTCTTGCGCAAGTAAGACAATAACAATGGTATGTTTGTTATTAAAATCGCATAATATTATACCTACATTTAATGCGTATTAATATATCTTCAGAATTCTGAAAGCGTTCATACAATTGAAGAATATTTTTTGTTCTTGAGATTGGAAAAGAAATAACTTGCAAGAACTAGTCTGTCGCATATAACAAACTGAAGGTTGGGGTAACTCATTAATTTTACTAAACAGACAACGGGGAAGTCCACGCATTACAGGAGTCAAGGGGGGGGGGTCGGATGGAATTTTGAAGATCAGCATCATCATCTAATTTTTTGATTTCTCGAAATAATTTACAGTCGTCAGCCAAAAGATGAATTTAGGTTTTAGATGACGAGAGATACAATGGGAGATCGTCCATATATAGAATTAAAAGGAGGGACTAAAACGCTAATTTGAGGTACACCAAAGAGAACAGGAACAAAATTAGAAGATGATCCAGTCGCGGCCAGTGAGATAGTCTCCAATAATGAATCGAAGTTACCATGGATAATTGAATATATCAAAATCAATTCTATCGAAAGCCTTGTGTGTTATTGAACAGTTGTTGGGTACTATCAGAGAGTAACAAGGACAGGTAAGAGTGGAACTACCAGGAAGAAAACCATGTTGAGCAGAGTTTAATTTGCTAAATATTAATTTAATTACAGCCTTCAGGCATCTCAGGTTCAGGCCGAGATGTGATGGAGGAGAGGATGATGAAATGAATAGTTAGCGCCTCATTTATTATTACAAATTGTGGTATTCACTTTTAAAGCACAAACAGATAATTGGAAACATTAATCAGGGTACTGGCGTAGGGACCAAGCCCATGTGCTAAACTATAGTTTTATATATCTACTGCGCACCCAACTAGATGACGGGGGATTAGTCGTTCGTGTATTTCTTTAGTCGAAAAATATAATGAAATATGCAATGACTCAGAAATTCATGATTCATATTTTTTATTTGATTCCGTGTCTAAAACGAACGGTATTGAAATATACCAAAGATTCTCACTCAATAGGTTTATTCTGAAAATCAAGTTAATTTCTACATCGCAAGTGTTAAAATACTAGCTTAACAGATTTGTCATGTTCTCTACTGTGGTTACTAATAACATTTCTCCCATCGCTTTTGAAAGTTTTGTAGTTCCAATTTTCGCTAATAGAATGAGCTATATAGCACAAAAAGGATATCCCAGGTTTTCCGCAAACAGGTTCCAAATATTATTTTACTTATTTTCTTCAAATACTTTACATTTATTTAAATAATTAACATGAATTTGTTGTTGAAAATATAAGTTGAACATGGTATTATAACGGCCTTGAAAAATAAATTTAAGTTGAAATTTCAGTATATTGCGGAAATGAGATTTCTCTACCTACGTTAGGTTCCAATATCCCAGAAACGAAGTTCGTTAGAACGAACAGCTTAAATATACCAATACAAAATTACCGATTTAAACTCTATGGAAAACAAGAATAGATTTTTAAATTTGGATTCATATAAACAACTTTTGTTGAGTAACCCAAAATACTGTTTTGTGGAGAGGCCGCTTTCTGCAATACTGTTTCAATTAAGATTGGCATCACAGACAAAGTTTACAGACTTAAACAGTTAGCTAGAACGAAGTATATGTAACAAACAAGAAATATAGAAAGCAAACACGAAGGAACTGAAAATAACATAATAATAAATCATTTAGTGTCAATGTTTTTATTCAGTCCAGATACTCGTAACCTCGCGTTGATTAAATTGAAGAAGAAATTGAAAATATACAGACAGTTTAATCTTCCGGTAACAGTTTACAGTTCCGAAAGTTGAAATACGACCCAAGCAGATGAACATAAATCACTTGCGAACGCAAATAAGGGTTTAAGAATATATATACAGACCTAAACGCAATCGAATTGACTGAAAAATGGAGGAGATTACATATCAAAGAACATTATGAATTGTACGACTCACCCGATGTTGTAAGAGTAATGAAATTCAAACGCCTAAGGTGGCAGGTCATGTATCTCGTATGGAGAAACGAAGGATACTGTATATTCCACGGTAGTTGGTAGGCGTGAGTAAAGAGGCCACTGGGAATATCGAAATGTTGTTGGGCGGACACTATTAGAAGACACCTACAGCTACTACTTGGATGAACTTGCGAGTTTAAGTCATAAATTAGCTACTTAATGAACTAGGTTGCAATCATTTTGATCATAGCAGCACGTACGACGAATGGAAGGTCCTATATACCTTAAAAGTATCAAATACATACGTTACTTGTTTTACCTTCTTTGTTTCTGTCTGAAAGAATTTCACTCGTAAATGAAGAACATTGAAAAAACAATTCTTTGCCCATTGTGTTGATTTGCAGAAGGAAATTTTAATATGAATTTTGTTTTCTTCACGCACAGCTCTAAAGGTCTGGGGTGTGAGTATTCTATCATTATTCCAAATTTAGTAGTTAGAATATTGAGATATCGTAGCTGCAAACATCGTACGTGCCTTTTAATTAATATAGTGTCCACTTGAATAATTTCTGTATTTCTTGTCAATTACCGTAAAAGCATGAACATCTACACATATATCCTTAAAACCCGTTGTATTCTACGCGACACTAAAGCACAACATTAGGTACTTCATTTGTTCTCTTTGCATCCTCGCACTAGGTTGCTGTTCTCAAGCAGACGCATATAAAGTAAAAGCATTTGATTGATAGAAAATCTTATGAAATACAGTTGTCAAGATACTTAAAAAATGATTTAAATATGTCATATTTTCGATTTAGAACTTGTTTCTTTACCAATAAAATTCAGTTGAATCAATAGTTTAAAAATTAACAAAAGAATATAAATCTGGCTCTTGTACCTCTATTAACTTCAGTGACAAAACTGAAGCATTTGATATTGTCTTACATGATATCCTAATATCAAAATTGAAGTTTTATGGCTTCCAGAATATTGAACTTAATTTAATTACACAAAACTTAACTGGTAAACACCAAATTGTTAAAATTAGTAATGTGGGAAGAGAAGAAGTAATGAAACGAACTGGAGTTTCCCATGGCTTAGTTTCTAAATTATTTAGGTTGTTGTATATTAATGATTAACTTTGTTGTTTACCACATTAATTTGTTTAATATGTGGATGACACCATTTTATTACAAATGCAGAAAACGCTAAGTCACTGCAATAATATATGAAGAATCGATAAGAACATTATCAAGTTGGTTTTTGCATAAAACTTAATTTTGAATACTGGTAAAACTGATGAATTATGTTTAATACAAATCATCAGTTTGTAAATAATAAAAACATGAATCTATCCAATTTTGCGATAATATTATGGATGCTAAATTAAACTGGAATAGACGCACCGACAATATATATATTGTATGGATCTACTTTTCTAATAATAACAACATTCCAAATTATAGCTGCTCGGAAAGAAAAAGACATCTATAGGATAACACCAACTACTCTCTGCTTATTATGCTTTCTGCGTCAAAATCTACTACATAGGAACTTGTTTTTTGGAAAATGTAATTAGCCTTAAAATTATTTAAATGGCAAAAGGAAGCGATTATTTGTAAAGTGTATGTCAGATAAACACTTGTAGACACTTGTATAGTGAATATAAAATATTGATTCTACCATCAATATTTGTATACCAGAGTTTAATATATGTAATAGACAACTATGATCAAATCACAAGGCGTAGCCATATCCATGAGCAAAATAGAAAGGCAATATACATTCACCGCATTTAACAATGGAAGTCACAATCAATTTGTAGATGTTCTAGAATTAAGTTTCTTGATCTGTAACCATAATTTATTAGAGATATGAATCAGAAAAGTTTGACGGATACATTGAAATATGTTTAAATTTAGGTGTCTATATACCATTGGTGGGTTTCAAACTGATATAAGGGACCATTCTTAAACTACATAACAATTATTGAATAATATAATGTCCTTATTGTATACGTTTTGAATTATTATATTAAATATCTAATCGCAAACATATAATAATAATAATAATAATAATAATAATAATAATAATAATAATAATAATAATAATAATACAGTTCTTGAAACTTGTTCTTTCTTAGATACTTTTCGCAGAACCTACTTCGGCTTTCGTTTCGATGAAAGTAATAATTTATTTCTTATTATGAGGTAATATAAAATAATGAACATTTCGGGATGGTAGACTATTAAAAATATATTGAAATTAAACAACACACAAATAAATGATATTATATTTATTTACTCAGTATAATGTACCCCAAAATATACAGCACCATGCAATT
This sequence comes from Lepisma saccharinum, assembly GCA_022664845.1. Lineage (NCBI taxonomy): Eukaryota > Metazoa > Arthropoda > Insecta > Zygentoma > Lepismatidae > Lepisma > Lepisma saccharinum. Next base: position 5,171 of record JAGDQP010073927.1, on the reverse strand, counting down.
CCTGATGTGTTGTCTCCCTTTCGCTGAATCATATTTCGTATAAAGCCAAAATCATTGATTAATCATACGTAATAACTATTAATGACAATGGAAGTATACTGGTGGTCGATAGAACAGCGGATCTACTTCGCATTCACAATTAGTATTACTTCCATTTCTACATTTTATTGCACCAGACCCATGTCAAACATTTTGACCACACTTGGGAACTGCAAATATAATAAATTACATATGAAAGAAATCCCAGATATCAGGGAAAATCCTGAAATAATTGACAGTAAAGTTATGGTTTGAAAATTTCCAGAAAAGTGTAATAAAATTATTCCCATTTCGAATTGCACAATCAAACTGTATAAGTGTACACACATATAGAGACACAGGCACACACTTATACATACATACATACATATATATCTATTTATCTATCTATAATCGAGGAATCGAAGAATGCACGAAAAGAATCGAAGTTTTGTAATTGAAAGCTGTGAGAAAACATATTTGAAACTGTATACGCTTTAACATAAATTTATGCTTGGCCCAGTGACATCTTATAGGCTAAGCCAAAGATCCCTACCGGGCTAGAAATTGAAATAAAAATGTTCAGGCTTTAAAATGGGGTTTTCTATCAACTTTTGGAAGTGGACTTTGATTCTTTTTTTCCAGACCCCCATAAATATATTGCGGCCCTGTTAGAATGATGGAAACCAAGAATTATTCATATCTCGACAAGCAATGATGTAAATTGTGTCTTTCTGGGAAATCACGCTCGAAGTAGCACACTATACATGTGCTGAATATATTTTTACGATTGGCGAGTTCTGCTTAAAGTGCATTTATGTACTAGCCTTATTAAACCACTCACTTGATGGATAGTGAAATTCTTACATTGCTAAATGTGCCTTTGCCGCACTTCTAAATAAGAAACAGTGCTTGACAGTGGCCTACATGTGTGGGTGTGCGGAGAAAACCGTACTACATATTTTTTTTGTTAGTTTCTGTAAGTTCCACAGTTCTGATTCGAAATTGTGAATTACAGTATGCCGTTTCCCGGCATATTGCAATAACGTTTCTCCTTCCTATAACAAATGTGTTCATTTTTTTCCTAACATACCCATTAACTTCATAATATTATTGCAATTCACAACTTAACCAACTGCGGAAGAAGAATTTTAGGAAACAGAAGATACTATCATCGGGACGTTGCAATGAGTATCAATTTTATTCATTCATACTACAACGTCTACTCCATACCAACGCACACACACTCCACAATGTGAGACCCTAAGACGATGCTCCCGTCATCACTTACGTGACTACATCCGAAACTGTAATCCAATTTCCCTACAATGACATCGACAACTCACCGTCCATATAATTATCTGAATGCACATAAGCTTTATCAATGGATCAAGACCTGCAACCAACTCCGAGATACCGTACATTCAACGAGATTTTGTAAGCGTTTCAATATTCTTAATGGTAAACCACTAAAATTAAGTATCCGTTGTTGCAAAATGAGCAACCTGTACAACCCGATAGGGAACAATAAATCTATCTTCTGGAAATCTTAACGCTGCCACAAACCACCATAGCTAGAAACGATTCGAAACATGATATAAACTTCCACGAACCAACAGTAGTGAATAATGAAAATCATCAGATCAAGAAGAATAATCCATTGACAGCACCGATCACAGTTCAATGTATTACTACAGAAAACAAAAGATGTACAGTTTCATCTATAATCATATCAAGTAAGGACCACATTGCTCATTAAAACTGCTTGCTGGAATCTTCGGCTTCGTTCTTTGCACATGCTATATCCCTGCTGACTGCAAAACTTCAAAAGCGCTTATATTTCCAAAACCTAACACAACCTCGCGATTCCTTTTCCTCATATCACCCTATACAATTAACGCCAACCGTCGCGAATATCCTCGAATGTATCCTTGTTTATTTTATTTTTTTTTAATTTACTTAGTAACAACACAACAGGCAATGGCCTAATTTTAGTGTTGAGCTTTACAAAGTAGTTGTACAGACTTTATTGACAATTGTAGCTCTACATTCTTTAGTCGACATATAGTATACGTCCAGATTATTGTGAACTGTACAGAATTTGTTATATATAGTAAAAATTCTCCAGAATGGTAAGCTAATCAAGATATTGGTTCTTGCCTTTTATGGTGGAAGAGACCAGTATTATTAACTCGAGTTTTAGATGTTGGGACACGAAACTGTAATGACGAAACTGAATACATACAATCTAACTTCTTCCAAATAGAAGAAGCATATTCTACCTTGGAGCGAACATAAGCATAGTATTTTTTACCCCAATTGTGATACGTTGTTGAATTCTCTCCCCGTCCTAATTACGAATCCTAGTAACTTCAAGGCTTCATTTGTTATATTTGTAACATATATGTTAAAAGTCAATTTCGAGTCAAAATTGACACCAAGATCTTTAACTACAGTACTTCTATTTAGTACAATTTTATTAATGGAATAATCAAATTGATGAGTAGTTTTATTTCTATTAAATGATAATACTTTACATTTAATTATGTTGACTCCACGTTGATTAATAGAACACAAGTTTGCAATATTATCTAAGCTTTGATGAAGTCTTATGCAGTCTCCGATAGAGTTGACTTTTGTATATATTTTAAAGTCATCTGTAGATAACAATTTTTCAATATCAGGCACACAATCAGGAATATCATGAACAAATAAAAGAAATAACAAAAGTCCTAGATTCGAAAATCGAGGAACTCCTAAGAGAGCAGAATATTCATATGATTTGTATTCTTTATAGACAACTGATTGCTTCCGATTTGTTAAGTACAAATGGAGGAGCCTAATCACAGTGGGTGAGAAGTGATAGTGATTTAATTTTTCCAGTAATATATTGTGATTAACCCTGTCAAATGCTTTCTCAAATTCAAAATAAACCACATCAACTTGCTTGCCTTCGTCCATCCAATTTGCTATGCGAAGGTACATGTTTTGGGGTATTAGTTAAATGTTTTCAATAGGGATATTTAAATATATCAACACATTCCTTAACTACATATGAGGGTATGCCATCAGAACCAACTGTCGTCTTCGATTTTAAATTTCTGATAGTATTTTCAACTCCCTTTAGTTGAATTTGGTCAATGCACAGTGTCCCTATTTCATAATTTCTATTACTAACAGCATCACTATTAACATTATTATATGTGTGAGAGGAGGTTAGAAATACCGATTGGAAATACTGAGCGAATGCACTCCATCTACAACAATGTCATCTCCTTCCAGACAATCTAGCCGAATTTAAACCAGGCTACAGTATTCGGAACAAACGTATTCGCCTCACAAACCATATAGCAAATTATTACAATATTCGTAAGCATTCATAATTAGTGATCTTTGATTTAGAAAAAACGCTCTTGCAAATTTTGTCACCAAGGACTTATGTGCACTTTTCTTAACAGTTGTCTAGCCACCTCGCGTGCTCGCTACATATATAACTTCCTTACCAACCAATCCTTACCAACCTTCCTTACTTATCCCTTTGATTAACATTAACTCATGCCTCCTATTTTTCAATACCGGCATGCCTCAAGGATCATCACTCTCACCACTTCTGTACCTCCTTTTCAGCTTTGATTTGTGAATTACGATTCATATATACCAATATGTTGATTACACTGTATTTCTTGTAACACCTAAAACAGATCAGCAAATAAAAATATGAACTGCAGTGGATTTCTTTAGTGCAGTGTGTAACAGTTGGCACGTTACTATAAACGCCAGCAAAACCAAACCCATTATTTTTATATCATCCAGAAACCGATCCGAAGTCCAATGCAACCCAGCGCATCTGAACCTCAGCCTTCATCATACTCGCTTCAAACCTACCAATACAGTCAAGTACCTCGGCGTAACATACGATCGTCATCTCACGTAAACACCTAATTTAAAGCACATTCCCGACCAAACATTACAACCGTGAAGGTCTCACTTACAGGCACATTATGGGCCCTCATACCCATTGATATCATAAATAAATATAAATCATTTCTACGCTCTTGCCTTGCCTACAGTCGTGTTTCCTTGGCCTTCAGTCCTCAAACATTATGATAATATTTTAACGAAAAGCGTTCCGAATTGTGCTCATAATAAATTCACCTTTTTCAACCGCTGACATCTATGCTCGCCTCACAATCCCACAAATTATGTTCCATTTGGGAAATACTACGCTAACTCTAAATTACCAAACGATACTCCCTAATACGATGCATACGCCCTAATACGACGATAAGCTCTAATACGACACATAGATTCCATCATCTACCCCTTGAAACTATGCATTATGACGCAACCTACGCTATCAACCATCTTCCCTTTATCACGAATTCATTATCCCTCCTCATTAACATCTAATTTACAGTACTCTCCAACAACCGATCCCAAATTCTTCATTTGACTCCGTTCTCAACTCCACAGTCATGAGTTTCATAATTCCATCCGAAGCACAGTAATCCATCAATAAGTAACTGGTATAATCTGCTCTCTCGTTAATGCCACGAGTCACCCCGAGGACAGAAGTTAACATCTATCAGTCTCTATTAACAGTATATATGTCGTGCTTGTAGCATGTAAGCACTGAATAAGAGCACGACTTCTTAATCCCCACTCTACATGTTGATTTGGATGAAAAATTAAGACATTTGATCACATTTCATATTTTAAGGTTAGTAACAATAATCATATTTTTACCACAATGGCTTTCTTCCACCTTGGTGTTTCTCGGTGTACATTTGGAATTAGTATGGAATGTTGTATTTTTTCTCGATTTGTTGGGATGCAAATCGAACCTTTTACGTAGATAAAGAGTGGATACAATGCAAAAATATAACATATTCCTTGAGGGGACACGACCTTCACCCCAGAGTTCCAAATCTTAATACGTCAAAGAAATATAGCATACTTATTTGGAATCTATGTTTTTTCTAAGATATTCAGTTACATGTATCCCGCTAAATATTCTACTTGCAAGGTAAATCACTCACAGATTTGAGGTCCGCAATGCCAACACCTCCTTTCGTGTTCATTAATGGAAATTTAGCACTAGTATGCGACTGATAAAGAGAGATGTATCGGCTACTAGATTGAAAGTGATGTAT
>JAGDQP010073926.1:0-10328 GCA_022664845.1 Lepisma saccharinum | reverse complement strand
GAAGAGAAAGAGACATTCAGGGAAACAGGACGGTTCTGGGACAACAGCTGTCTCATGCTTTGCCGAAAGCTCCCGGAAAACGAGTGACAAATGAGAACCTGCATTATCGTAATGGACTACTCAGGACGCTCACATCTCAGTTCTCTTGCGCCGCATCTTTTCTCAAAATCGTTTCGTGACACGATTGTAGAATGCTGCATTCACTGTGAAACAGTGACATAAACTCCGAATGGATCCTCTGTAGTCAAAGAAAATCATTAACATCACTTTAGCATCAGATTTACTCATTCAAGCTTTTCTGTTGAGGATTGTCCGACCTACTGTGACAGTTGGACCTTCTTTTGCACATTGTACCCGTACGCCTACGTATCATCACCAGTGTTCACCAGGTTCAGAAACTTGGGTTATAATTCGCTCGACATAATAACTCTTCACATGTTCTGACACGGTTCACCTTTCTTCGGTTGTTAAGAGACTTTCCACAAACTTAGCAGTCACACGTCGCATATATACAGTTTTCTCTCGAAATCGTGTGGACTTGTACTGATGTTGAGGTCAGCGGACTACACGTACAGTGATATGCTGGTTTGTACGGATGACTTCCCGCACTCTTTCCACGTGATCGATGTCTGTAGATGTGGACAGCCGTCCTTGATATAGGTTTCATTTGAGACATTTTTACCATTCGTAACATTTTGTTCAACTTAAAATTTCCTCATCATAAGCTTCATGCAACATGTCGAAGGTCTCTGTGAAAATTGTATGTAATTTTGCACTGAAAACTCGACACATACATGCTTCTCTTTCAGTTTTCTCATGGCCGGCATGGCACTCAACACATGTGATCTTAATGCACTCTCTCTACTGCGTTACTGCAATTAGCACCGGGTTGGAAAACGGCCAGTTAATGACAAAGGAGACCGCTAGGGAACCCCTTACCAAATAAACCACTTTGATCATGGAGATGTTTAGTGAGATAACACTGCCACTCAGTTTTCTTCCATGTATTTACACTCAAACGTTAGTACTGAAGTTCAGTTTCTTTCTGCACAGGACTTGTGTGTAGGCTAACTAGAACGGTTGGACAGTCCAGATAGAACAAGATGACTAATCAGAAACCTGTTCACACATTTAATACTGAAGTTGTATAGCTGATTGCAGCGCAGTGATTTGTTCTGCGCTTCGTAGCACCCTGCCTGTATTAGTCTAAGCCCTATAAATACAGCATTTTCGAAAATGACTATCTCTATCGGGAAAAGAAGGAGCTCGAAGAAAATACTTCAGATTTGGGTTCATATAACTTGATTTATGGGGCTCTTTTAATATCGCCATTCTACAAGGTTCCTTTTGGCATTCTTAGGCTATATATTCTCAGCCTGTGGGGTACACTGGAGCCTAACAAATGTAGAGAGAGAAAAACGTTACCTTAGATTTGGGTTTAAACAACATGTAGAAAGATTCTGGCCTCACTATATTAAAGGCAGCAAAGTACATAATTGTATCCAAATTTTGTATCAGTTTATTTTCAGTAGGCAATACTGTACCGTACGGACACAGTGCATACATACAGTGCAAAAATACCGTAAGAGAAGGCCTCACGAAATGAGAAACAATATGGGAAATCAAGGCATTTAAACCTAAATTTGAAGTCACTTTCTCTTAATCTGCATTCGTAGTGTGAGTTAAACTCTGAGCTCTTATAATGTAACAATACCAAAAGTAACGTTGAAGCTTTACAAGAGTAAAAATGACTGTAAGTCAAGCTTTCCGAACCCAAATTTGAAATATTTTCCCGAGATAGTGATTTTTGATAATCCTGTATTATAGGGCTGTAGACTAATACAGGCAGGGCGTTAGGAGTCATGAAGGAGGACTCTCGAAAAACTCGTTAGTAGTGTAATTGTTCTTTCGAGTCTTTCGTGCCGTCTGTTTCTTAAGGAAGTTTTAACAATCATTACCAAATTGCTGATTAATGCTTACCAGAACATTCCCAAAAGTCAAAACATGCGGACATTGGCTGTGTTCCACAACGAAGTTCTAACCCTACGTTCCAGTGTTAGTCTAAGAAAATTTGTTTATTTATTGTCGACACAACAGGATTTATAGCCCAATTAGAGTGTTGATATTTACAATGTTGGTTTACAGACATTTTTTATTACAATATCTCTATATGCTTTGGAAGATATATCGCATATATCCAATTCAATGGAAGTTCTACATATTTGATTGTATGCAGTACATATTCTCCTCATTGGTGGCTTCATCATTATATAAGTCCTTGCCCTTTTGCTGTGTAAGAGACCAGTATTGTCTCAAATCCTAGCATATTAAAAGCTTCACTTGTAATGTCGTTGCTAAAAATCAATTTCATATAAAACGTGACACCAAGATCTTTAACTACCACTACTCTACTTAATGTATTAATTTCGTAACCAAATTGATAAAGTTATTTATTTCTACTGAATGATAAAACGACATTTCTTCGCACTGACTAAAAGTTAATTGATAGCACACTAGTTAGCAATGTTTTCTAAACTATCCTGTAGTTTAATGGCATAATCCATGGAATTAATTTTAGCACATATTTTGAGCTTATCCGCAATTATTGGGTATGAATTCTGGGAGGTCATTAATAAACAAGAAGAATAACAACTGTACAACATTCGAGCCTTGCGGGACTCCTGGCAGTGCTATATATTTATTACATTTTAATTCTTTAAACAGAACAGATTGTATTCGATTAGTTAGATAAGAGCACAAGAGCCTAATCAAGGATGGAGAGAAGTGATAGTGATTTAATTTACCTAATAACCTATTGTGATTTGCTCTATGAAATGCCTTTTTTAAAATCATTATAAATTACATCGACTTGCTTTCCTTTGCTATAAATTATGTAACAGCTGTAATGTTCGTTACCGTGGATTTTTGTGAAATAAAGCCATGTTGTTTAATTGAAATAACTGGCTTCACATAATTAATAATTCGCTCATGTACTAGCGTAATCTGTTCAAAGACATTAACAAATGTTGGTAACATTGCTATAGGGTTATAGTTGGTAATTTACCGCCTATAATTTGTTTTAGGTATGGGACAAACTAAAGCAGATTTCCATTTTTTAGGAAAAGTACATGTTTTTCGTTTAATGTTAAACGAAATCGATAGAGAATATTTAAACATATCAACACATCCTTAGACTATATAGGAGGGTATGCCGTCAGACCCAACTGTCGGTTTGGGTTTTAGATTCTTGATAGTCTTTTATATTTCATTCAAATGTATTTGATCAACAAGCAGTGTGGCTTAACTCGGTGTTTTCCTTACTGGCGTACTTTTTTATAAACTTATATAAAATGTCTCGGTAGCTGTGCACTTGGTTCTTGATCAGATAAAAACCATCCTTCCGCACTACCTGCCTCTTTCTAGTATGCACTGGTAATCTTTTCTCCAGCACCTACGGTCTTAAAGTAGTGAATTAATTCTTCCAGATATTGCGTCAGACTTGCTTCGAAGACGCTGCCCTTCCATGTGGTAAATCTTCACTTTTTTGGTTGTCTATCAAAAAAGTGTTCACCAGTCTCTGCACAAAATTCGTTCTTTCTCTTCTGGGAATCATCATGATGCTGCTGGTTTCAGAATGGTCATGGTATTCTACCTCCTCATATGTATTTAGATGAGTTCCCAGGTCACCACCTTCCTTCATGGTAGTGGTTTGCCTTGATCCTTCCCTTGTTAGTATTCCTCTACAGTATTCTTTCAGATGCCTCTGGATGTAATCTTATAACCTTCTCTTTCATCTTATTTATGTACTATGTATTTCTCTCCCTATCCAGATTAATGACCTTTTCCATACTTTGTATATCTCTCATGATCTTTTCTACGTCACTTTCTTCCGCCACAAACACCATGTCGGTATTTTCAATATGTGTTATGAGTTTTTCATTAACAGCTTTGCTATCGAATTTCATTTTGTTAAAAACAGATGAATATTCTTAACAATATTTCTTTACGTTTTCGTCGATGCCAGTCTTCAATGAATTGAACTTCTGTTCTTGATCTATTCTCAAATCATTATATTTTGATCTAATTTATCCTATTGTTCTTTAAATGTTTGGTCCAAACTACTGATTTTATGGTCTAGACTACTGAGCTTTTCTTCTAGTTTCTGGTCTGATTCATTTAACTTTTGGTCGAGTTTCTGGTCTTGATCGTTGATCTTTTGGTCAAGGACGTTGAACTTCTTCTATAACTGCTGTAATAATAAAAGACTTGTATCTGCTTCCTCCCTATGGACAGGTTCTTGCTCCTTCCTCCATCTGTTTGGTTCTCTTACCTTTTCCGCTTCTCAGTTTGCCTAGTGCTTTCTGGTGGGGGCAACGTCACCTTTACCCCTGCACTGGGTACTTCGTCGGGACTTACATAATTATTTTTGTCGCTCTCCTCCTGGAATATAGTTCGTATCAGAATCACGTCAAAATTGCATAGGAACTGGAGCCCTACTGAAATTCGAAATTTTACAAACAAAATCCGATCGAATTCGAGCCCGCAAGCTGGGCGCCAATAATGTAACATCCCCGAGTACCTCAGCTTATTCTATATTCACTGCTACGGCTCCTGGCGTGAGATTTGGTGAAGCTGAAAGGCAAAAAAGTATTAGTAGTAGAACTACAACCCAATAAAACAATATACCTGTATACTTGTCTGTGAGAAGTGACCCTGTTTTAAGGGGTACTCCGTGTGTGTAAAGGACAGCCTATAACAAAGCAAAACAAGGAGGAAAACCAAAGAAGTTTTCGAAAGACCTTTTTATTGTTACTAATCCCCTGTTTTAAGGATCCTAGTAACTGTTTGGGCCGAAGCCCAAAAATAACGTGTTACATGGTACGACATTGTTTTATACACCCGTTCTTCGTGGGTATTCGTTTACCTACGTTATTTCGAATATATACTTTGCATAAGTACAAGATATGTCTGAGTATACAATTAATATCAAGATATACCGGGTTATACTAAACTGTTAAATGTTCCCTTTTGATGATTTATTCAACAATTGGTTGGGTCAACGTTCCCACGTGAATTGAACGTTAAAAATGCAAACATTTAAAGGTTGGATTTCGTAATGCCAAGGCATACTAAAAGTAGTCAAATTAACATTTTCGTCCCCAGATAACTCCACAGGCTGTAATGCCTTGTTTATATTACTAACATGTTACCATAGTTAACGTTAATCGGCATCATTTTAATAATCTAAATGCAAGTTACCGTTAACGCGGGTCCCAATTTCAACCAGCGTCAACTTACGACACTTATCTTCTCATGTTACTAATCTAAACGCAAGTCAGGCGCTACACGCGACTCACTTCGTGAGTTAATTTATTTCGTATTCGAAAAACTTAGCATCTTAGTAATTAGAATCGCTTAAATAGTATAAAAGAATGATGGCACAACTAATCTACAAAATGGTACACTTCAATCAATTCATTTGTGAATATTATTTTATAATTTAAACGTCTTGTTATGTAACCTTTTACTTAGTTCCGTGATACTCACAAGATGGCAGCACATGCAAGAAAACCAAGTTATGGTAGTAGTCTAAACGGAAGTTAGTTTCACCCATAATTCTTACCATCCTTATGATGTTAGTAATCTAAACGAATCGTAACTGAAGAACTCTTGGTTATGCCATGGTTGTACAAAATGCAATTTTTCACGATCTTAATAAATTTGAATAAACGTATAATAAAGAATCAATTTATATTTGCAGTGCGTAATGCGTAGGCCCTTCCATTTTTTATTTTTTTCTTTTATTTACAGAACAGTCTAATATCAGGTCTACCTTTTCTCAGCCGGTATCTCTTTGCCACATGCTATGGATGTCTTGTGGATTGGCTGCTGAAAACAAATAAATTCAGATTGGTCGTCCTGAGAAAAGTGTCAATCTGCATTTGTAAGTACTTTGATTCTACAATCAATCTGCATATTACATGTCATACACATGAATAGCACAATTCCAAAACGTTTCTTGTCCATAATAATTTTAAATTGAGATTATTGAGATGAATTTACTATTTTCTAACACAGTTTTAATAATTACAAAATGTGTTAAACTAAATTACAGAAGCAAAAATTAACATTAACATTTGTATTTAACTTTTCAAATCTTCCTTGGGATAGAAGAAAAATCCTCGTATTGTAAAAGCTCTCCCCTTGTTTTCAATATATTCATAGCTGTAAATTTTCCCGTACTTTTGAAACATAACAAGTGTATAGCAAGAGGTCTATAGGGAGTTTGAGGTGAGGTTAGTAGTGCAATCCTAACACTGAATTATTTACATAAAGCGACTGAGTCATCATCGAATCTTCGAAACACTAGGATCAATAAATTTGAAATTTTGAACAAGGGTTCATGTTAGACCCAAAGCTGTGGATAAGGTGTAGCTTTGCGAAATTTGGCTCCTTAAGAGAGTTTGAAAGTTTTCGAAAGTTCTTCACGTAACTTTCGAATCGTAAGATCTAGAGCTACGAAATTTCAAGCAAAAGTTCCTTTCTATTATATGGCCAGAACGTTTTCAGAATTTCCTAAACTTTGTTCCCTAATATTGAGGAGACATGGATCCAATAATGGTTTCTAAAATTCCTCTAGTATCTTCTGAATTTTGGATAGGAGATTACTCCCGAAAAGTTGTTTATATTTATTTTAAATGCTCTGGAATTAGCTCCTACATTTGAACAGGTAATTCTCCACCAAAGGAATCAATAAACCCTTAAATACCGAGCTGCAAAGTATGGAACATACACCCCGAGGTCCGGTATGTAATACCGCTTCATTTGTACCTCCCCTCTTTCGTGTCTCAGGATCGTTCTTACAATGATCCTTTTCCGTTTATATCTTATTCAGTACCTGCTAAAAGCTTTTTCAGAACTCGATAGGCAGAAATAATTAAATAATTAAGTAGGATTTAATTAATGTGGCGGTAAAAGCGGTAATTTTCGAACTGTACGTTGTATTTAAATAATTTATACCAATTGTTTACTTCATTTATACAATTTCTATTCAAGAACATGTCTATCAAAATATGAAACAACGTGTTTACAAAAGATCGGTTCTAACAACTTTAAAATTAAATGACCGAATGCAAATACAAAACTTATTACGTACAACCCGAGGTCCAGTATGTCATACCGTTTGATGAGCACTTAACGTTGGGTAGCTGGCATCTAAGCATGGCTGCGGGTAGGGTTGATCATGAATGAACAGGTAGATGAGTGCACGGTACACAAAGTCAATTAATAACTGAGAGGCGCATTTTTTTAAATGTACGAGCGGTATCATATACCTCACCTCAGTAATTACGGGAAGTGGGAATAAAGAGTAAAACTTTCCATGCATTTGTGTTTCCCATATTTGCAATTTCTTTGTTCTAGATTCAGTTTTGTTTTCAACTTCGAAAATATCAAGATTTTTATCTTGAAGATTCAAGTTATGTCCATTGACAACGCCCGATGATCATATCCAAACACATAGGAAAACACTTTATTCATCCTAAATTCGTAATGAAGTTGAAAATGTTTTGAGTAAACGGTAGACTACGTAGCAGACTTAACTTTGAGAACAATTTGTCATAAAACCTTACAGAAGTCAGGTTAAGAAAAGTAAAATAAGAATTTCTATTCTCTAATCACATTTTTGGAGTTTATATAACCCACCGACAATTTCACATTTTAGCAAGCTAATACTTAAATTGCATATTCACTGTTTACATTGTTGTAAACGTTCCTAGGAATTCTCTATAAAGTTCCGCTGAATTCTCGTATTTCATGTTGTTTCACTGAAATCTAGCAAAACCCAGAGAATTTTAGTATGATGACATGGATATTTACAGTTTACAACTCTTTTGCGCACATGCACAAAGTAAGAAAAGTTTCCCATCGCAACAGTGTTTGCAATTCTGATCAACTTTCTGCTGCCGCCATCTTGGTAGCTTATTTTAGCAGAAATGGGAAATTTGTCAATGAATGGGGATTCTGATCGCTAATTGACAAACAAAACAATGGCAAAATGTGTCGTAAGTCATGAGAGCAGCTGAGTTTATGTCTTCGGGGTTCAGGCAAACTGTACTCACTCTTACACTCTCTTATACACTCTTACACTCTGTACTGTTTCGATCTTGTGTTTTCTTATGACTGGCAGTGTAATCCATTAGGTAAGACATTGGGCTTCTAACTGCCCGTGTACAAATCTCTCTTCAGGCTTCTATTTTTTCTTGCTCTCAGTATTACTGAAAACTGAATGATGGCTGCTTTTCATTACTCAAGTTACTGGCACGTAACTTCAGAGTACGAGGTCAGTTCTCAACGTTGGAACATAGCCTAATGACATTCGGGTTTGAATCCGAGGCGAAGTGTGAGTGCACAAATCAACATACGATGGTACATGACAGCAAATTAGTAATTCCCAACCACTGTATTAATGTACTGTATTTTCTCGTTCTCTATTTATATATTTTTAAATGTTTCTTATTATCATAAAGGTTGTTATTTTTACTTTCCGTGTGTAATGTTCCAAGTAACTATAGTGTCTTTTCTAAAATTAATATTTGTTTTGAATTGTTCCTTCAGCTCATATTGGAACTGCAATCGGAGTAATCATCTTCACATTTTCTGGTTGTGATGTCACCTTTTCTGTTGTTGTATTAACTCTTACCTTGGGAGTAAACGGAGCTCTTACGTCAGGACACTTCCAGAATCCTCTTGACGTTGCTCCAAATTTTGCAGGTATGTATTCAGTAGTTTTAGGCTTCAGCAGTAAGTGCTATAAAGACTTATATGCGTGCTCTGCCCATCTGTCCGCCTATCAACAACTTTCAACTCAGAAATTACTAGGGCTAAGAAGGTGGTTGATATGTCGTTGGAAAGGTTTCGGCGATACTAGCTTAAATCCGTATAGATGATACATATTGCAGGGGTGGTGCCAGATGTAGGGGGCAATTTACATCTTTGGAACCTTTACGGCTACGAAAGTGGTTGAGGTGTCATTGGAAAAATCTTATCAAGACGAGTTAAAACCTGTATCATTCATCTAAATCGCGGGGAGAGTTCCCGAGTTTCAGAGATTTTCTTTTCGACGTTGAAACTGCCAGAGGTAGGAAAGTGGTTGAGCTGTCGTTGGAAAACTCTCAGGAAGACGAGTTCTAACCCGTATCATTGTTCCAGATCGCAGGGACAGTTTCCGCGTTTAGGTGGGAGAAGTGATTTCATCTATGGTGCTGCTAGGTCTACAAAGAGGTTGAGATTGAGATGTCGTTGCAAAAGTCTCAACAAGACGAGTTCAAACCCGTATCACTCATCCAGATCGCAGGGAAGGTTCCCGAGTTTTGGGGAGTACTTTTCAACTCAGGAAATACTAAGACTAGGAAGGTGTTTGCTGTTTCGTTGGAAAGGTTTCACATCAATATTTCCAACGGAACATTGATAATCTAAATGCGATGTCTGCTGCTGAAGCTTAGCTGTAACTTTATATACACAGCCCACGACTGGACTCTTCCTCACTTGTTCGGTTCATTTTATGGGTACTGAAATTGTTTAGGTACTGAAATTTTCACATAATTTCGAAGTGAATATTATTTCACATCGATCGTATCGAGAGTTATAGACGCGTTATAATGTTACAAACCAGCTGAAGGAAGCTAAATTTAATGAACTTAATGAAGTTAAGTGGTAGCTAATTTATTTAAGTCTGTCTATAATTTGCATTGGTTCTCCCGCAAATATAAATTGCGGTTAGGTAATATACTATGTGTGAATATTGAAATATATATATATTTATTGATCTCCAAATACAGCCCTATTTCAGTCATTTTAGGCTGAATATATTTAACAACAATAACAACAAGGGGGTAGGATATTGGAAAGAATTGACTCTGTTGTTATTCAAGGTACCATCCCAAAATTTTCCTGGTGTGACAGAGGGAAACCAAGCAAAAATATGAGTCAGCATAACTGGTAGGACCAATCGAACCCCTCATCTCCATATCTCATCGGTGTAAGACAAATGGACTTTCTTTTATTACTATTTAAGTGCGGATTGATAGTGGTAAAATACCCAATCTTTTGATACTAACAAACCACTGATAGCTTAAAACAAGTATATATGTCAATAGTATAGTTGCGTTATTTCATTGATCAATAGCTGGTCAAATATTCGATAATATCATAGACAAAAAGATTCGTCAATAGCAGAAGCCAGTAACCACAAAAGTATGTCGGGTTGCAAATAATTGCAACACAATTTTTTTTGAACCAGCATGTGTAGAAAGGTGTAACTAGTTATA
>JAGDQP010073925.1:0-10328 GCA_022664845.1 Lepisma saccharinum | reverse complement strand
TCTCGAGCACACCTCAACTTCAAAATTTTCACGGTTGAAAACGATAGATACTGTGGAAAACTGCCCTTACACCCTCCATAGTTTGCTTTACATCCCTAAACTGAAAATTCTAGCGGAATCCCTGGGAGGCACGTGTACTCTTTGCTCTCCCGTACTTGCAGCTCTGGGTACCTTCCAAGAGCTGATTGCACTAATTTACGAAATGTTCACTGTATGTTTGACTTTTTACTACACGGCTTCACTTATTCGTAGAATCGCTCTAATATTGATTTAAATTTTTTAACCTTGGGAACATAAAAATTTTGGCCACGCATTGCATTTTATAGTGATATTTTTTCTAGGATCTGTAATCGAGTCCGTTAGTTTATTTTTATCAGAATGTACAAAAATAAAGCAATACTTACAAGGTAAAATAATCTAATAATTCACAGTTGTCAGTGCGTAACGAAAATATGTCAGTGCGTGACATTGTTTTCCCTCCTATACGCGTATGATATTAACATATCCTGGAACTTTTTTTTATGGAAGTTAAACTTAACACATTCATCTTGAATGTGGTTTTTTGAATGTTTTTCTTTGGGGGGGGGGGGGTTTCATACTTTTAGAGAATTTGGGAGAAATGTATGTCAGAGTGTAAGTGCAGGTTACAAAAATGTCAGTGCGTGACGACAACTTGAACATTAAATGATATATAGTATTCTTATCGATTACGTGTTCTTTCACCGGGCATTCTTCAATGTGTTCTCTATCCAACGGTGTGCCGAAATCGCCTTTGTTGCAATTATAACAGAAGTTATAAGGCAATTGAAGTCGAAAAGTGTATTCTAAATGTCAGTACGTGTTGCGTGGAATCGCTCTAAAACAAATGTTTAAAAAGAGAACAGTGGTTCGGAATTCTAACAAAGTGTAACTTCTTTGCTATCACACACAATTATGGTTATCGAGTACCGTACCCGTAGGCCTACACTATGTATTGGTTAGGTATGTGGGTCGGACATAAGACTTAACCATTATCAAAGATTTAAAGATTGACAACACAAGCTGAATATAAGCTAGTTTATGGTGTGGTCTAGTGGAGACAGTTAGCAAGTTAATTTTGACTATGACTTACCACAAAAATTCTCCCAAATGGATCTTTAGTATTTTGAATGCATTTACACATAATGTATAATTTCAGTCTTAGTTTACCTGAAGGGACCCAAAAGCTAATAAACAATGATCACAATGATTACAAGTTTACATTTCTCAATAACTGATACACTCGAACATTCTATAGTAGCGGCTTCACCAATAATAAGATCATGAGGCGCATATGGATTTGTCAGAACGTTAAAGATGGTAGCTATCAAAGATACATATTGTCTTCTCTAGGATATTCTAAGGCAACAAGAAAAATAATGAACTCTTTTGGAATGTTTGTTTGCAATTTGGAAAACCAATACTTGGTGACGTCAGGATACTTAAGAAAATTAGCAACCCTATTCTTTGAAATGTTCGACACATAACGGTTAATGTTTATAGAAAATGTTAGGGGTAAAATTGAACCCTTCACTAAATTTGAATATTGATGTACCAAGTCATGGGAAATCGGGAGAGAACTAGTTGACGGCGCGGTAACATCACGGCAAACAGGTCGAACGGTGTAAAGCAGTAGCAGTGTGGTCAGTTGGACATCTGTGAGTGCAGTGGAATGTTGTGTACCGTGACAATGGCAAACCGATGGGACTTATCGGCCTTTGAGTGCGGAATAATAGTTGGTGCTAGACGAATGGGGTATGCGATTTTGGAAGTCGTCCGGACATTGGACTGTACTCGCTCCACAGTGTGAATGATGGGCAGTGAGTACCGTATTGGAGGCAATACGACCCATCATGGATAACTCAGTGGCCGCCCACGGGTGCTGAAAAACCGTCCGGGCAAACAGACAAACAATAGTGCGTGATCTGAGAGCAGGAATCAATGCAGGACTTCCTAGGAACGTGACTGCCCCAGTTGCACACATTAAACGTTGATAAAACCGTTTAATGTCTACCTTTTCAACGGTTTTATAAACATTTAATCAACGTGTGTGTTACTGGAGTAAGAGGCCAGTGGAGCGCAATTTGATTTCCATCGTGTATCGCAGCCGAAGACCGACACGTGTACCGCTACTAATCGCTGCCCATCGATGGCGGCGACTAACATGGACTTGGGTACGCGTGTATTGGATTTTAGAGGACTGGCAACGTGTAGCGTGGTCAGACGAGTCACATTTCCAATTGGTACGCGGGCGGTAGGATGCGGGTGTAGCGCAGACCCTATAAGTAGCCCAGTAAATAAAGGCTAAAAAGTGCCTGTTGTCGCAACAAAGTGGTGGAAAGCTGAATTTTGGATGTGATAGACCGTCATGAGACATCTATTGTCCCTAAACTGCCCGCCTCTCCCCCTTGAGCTTTCCCCCCAGACCCCCTAAACCTCCAATATGTAGTGTTTAAGAAAAACACCCATATCTCCGCAAGGAATAAACATATCGGTAACTTTTCTTTTGTTTTCATCTATGATACTCTATATTTTTGGTCCCCTTGTGTTTATTGATAGACCTAACGGTTTTCGAGTAAAGGTAATGTACACTGTAAAATACATAAATTTCCTCTTCTTTTATTTTCCGCGTTGCAGCTTTTCAGTAATTGGTAATATGCGAATATTGTTCCTTCAAAAGTTGGAGAGCATAACATTATCTTTCAATTGATATCTATATTGTTAGGTTTATTACCGAAACTGGACGTGCAGCGAGTTAAGTTTGAAGGCCCTGAATGATGACTTCCTGTACCTGTGAATGATGGGGAACTCTAGTCCGGTAAGCTAATGTCATAATAGAGATGAATCATACAAATTGTGACTCTTGCAACTTAGACTAATGTCGAGGTGTGAGAATTCAAAAAGCAGAGACACCCGAACTGTTCGAGCCGTAATTCTACCTATGAATTCATCAAAAAATGATGTCATTATTCTAAACTAGCACAGTCAATATATTTTTTTGATGCAACAAATTAGTAGAAAGCTGAATTTTGTATATATGATAGAGCCTTATGAGACATCTATTTTCCCAAAAGTCTCCCCCTCTCCCCCTTGAGTTTCTCATAGGTCCGTTACTAATTATCGTAGGGAGTTATTTTTACTTTTGCTTGTTCTGTAATAACTATCCAAGAAGTTTTATCTAAAATATATTTTCTTAAACTTATATTTGTGGAGCTATAAAACTATGAACTTGAGAAAAGACATTTTTCAAATAAGAAAAATTTACATTCCGTGTTGGAAATCTGTAAATAGTGGTAATATGAAATAAACTTTTCAAACAAAACTTTTAGTGCGTGTTTTAAGCTTTAAAATTATATCATTAGTTAATTATTCTAAAGTATTGTTAATTGGTGACCGCCCCGCTGGTCTAGTGGTTAGCATCGCTGACTGCTGGTCGTGGGGTCCCTGGTCAGGGATTTGGACGGATATGTCAATAGAACAGTGCCTTATGCGTTCAATGAAATCGGTAGTAGGTCTAACCCATGGCAGAGGAGTTACTGATAACACTTTAGAAAAATGGATTCTCAGAATTCCTTACTACATTAAAGTGCATGAAGCTGTCGAGGAGTTTCTTGAGAGGTAAATAACCTTCGGTGAACAGCATGTAGAGCTAAGAGAGTCGAGAAAGCAGAGAAACAAATCTGACATAGAAAAATTTACTTTGTGGTTAATGCAAAACAGTCCATTCACAAAACTATCAGGACAATTAGTGTCTTTGTACTCGGATTTTGTTTCAGATTATAGTGTAAATTTTGACAACGCATATGGATAGGAAAAGCGGCTATGGAGAAAATGAAGGGAAAGACCTTTTCAGAACTGAAGCTTCAGAGAAAAGATATGGTAGTGACCTAAGCATGTCACAAGTCTATAGCTATTCGTGACAGAGAAGTAACAGTAAATTCTCAACTGTTTTTTTAACCGCATTCTATGTTTGTGTAACAGTCCTAGTAAACTGAAGTTTTACCTCGGATATGAACTAGCTTCACAGCCACCCTCCTTGTTTGACGACATTCCATTACGCAAAGGGAAGAAACCTTCATTTCTAAACGTATTCACTGAGGGTATCACGGATGGAGTAACGCAACAAGATAATGTAGGTATTGTTATTGACGGAGGCTTTATATTACATTCTGTTCCTTGGCCAAAGAAAAATAGTTACGGTAACATAGTCCAAAATTACTGTTCTTATGTTATCAGTAAGTATGGAGATAACTCTAGTGTTGTGTTTGATGTGTACCCCCTTGAACCCACAACAAAGGAAGAGGAACAGGGAAGACGATTGGCAAAAAACTCATCTTGCAGTATAGAATTCGACAGAAACATTTTATGTATTACCAAAAAAGATTCATTTCTTTCAAACAAGGACAACAAAAGAAAAATGGTAATGACATTGAGTGAAGAACTCCACAAGAAGGGAATTGTTTCAGCGATAGCTAAAGCAGGCGCTGACTTGCATATTGTCAGATCTAGAATTGAACTGTTGAGCCGATTTCTAAAAGTAATCGTTGTGGGATGCGATACAGATCTTTTGGTATTACTCTTTGCTCTTGCGTCGGAAAATAAACCCATATACTTTAAGAAGGAAATCTTTGGCAAAAATCCATCAGTGGTTTATTATGATATACAAAAACTAATAAGTACACACAATAGTATAAGAAGACTTCTCCTGTTTGAATATGCAATTACTAGATGTGATACTACTTTGTCTTTTTTGGCTTGGGAAAAAAGAAAGTCTGTTTATGCCATCAAAACGAAGCCACAAGCCATATTTTAAGCAGAAACATTCATGAATCAAAGTGCTTCTCGTGATGAATTGGTAGAGAATGGTGAAAAGTTTATTCTTGAATTATACGGACTGAGCAAGTACTCAAATTTGAAAAAAAGGACAATATTTTAAGTTTACATCGATGACAACAAAATCGACCCTAAAATCTAACTTTGACCTAGTGAAATTGCCTCCAACATCAGAAGCAGCTCACCAACATCTGTTAAAAGTTTATTTTCAAGTTGAAGTTTTACTTTTCCGCTCTTTCGTAGAAGAACTTACGCCACGGATAGATCTGTTTCAAATTTGCTCAAAAGAGCCAGAGCAGGGTTTTCTTACCTAACATTGGCAATGGGACTCGCAAATTACCATACAAAATTTTTTAGACTAGGTCAAGAAAGGTTATAACCAATTATAACAATTATTTTGATATATAAATATGATTTAGTTTATTAATATATTTACAAGCTCGATCTTCTTTTCCGGATTCGTCGTCGTCGTGGAGGTAAAGGACAAATTGAAAGAAATTATGATATTCGTACTCGTTAAGTTACAAGCTAATTATCGCGGGGATCGAACCCAACCCCTAGTTCATTTCACAAATCAATCGGGAACGTACCCCTTGTACGTATAAATTCAAATTAAACCTAACACACATTAGCGACTTACAACCCAGGCTTTCACACCTTCTCATGGACGAACCTAACACATTGGACGTAGCTCAGCTTCCCAACACATGGGGGTGCACTATACTGAGATTTGGGAGGAAATCTTGTTTACTAGCAAATCTTGCAGGCAACACCAGAGTTACCGCTAGCTCACTTGGCTCCTCGCTCGTATTCAGATTAGCACCATGCGAGCAGCGCATACCTTGACTCCTCTTCTTGTGTGCAAGTACTGAAACAAAGACATAAGATAAGTAAATAAATTCCCAACCCAGGTTTAAATCGTGAGCCAGGTGTTGTTAACGTCGGTTTGGCTTCAAATAATACGGGTAACAAGGACAGTACTCACGCACATATTTCTGGCCAAGTCTCCTGTTTCCCTATCTATAATCTCTCACACATATTCTGTTTCCAGATTCTATCTCCAACTTTTTCAAAATTTGCACTAAGTCAAAAGCACTATTTCGCTACTAAGTTTGAATTTGCCGCATTGCTGGTGAGAGGTTCTCCGGGAGAGGTGTTGATGCTTCCAAGAGCTGAGTCGTCCTGTCTTCATATGCCAGAGACCCGCTAATATAAAACCGAACCCAGCAGACGAATAGAAAAGAAAGAAAACGAAAACGAAGAAGAAGGAAACGAAACGGGGTCCCACTCAAAAATGTCCCCTACCTCCAGTTTTTGGACTTGCCCACACACTTGGCCTCAATTTCCTAGCCTCGACTTCTCTGGTAGCTGCAATGACAAAAAGCTCGTACATGATTATACAAAGATACCGGCTGAGTCCCGTTACACTGGATTTTTTCCATCGTTGCTCCCGTCTCTGGTGCACTGAACATACAAGAAATAGCAACTTTCCAGCTATCTAAAAAATTAACATTGGAGATATATTTGCTGAAATAAATCCAAAACCACACAAATTAATACATATTGATCCACGATATCGAGGTTCGATACCGAAACCTTGCATACATAAACATATCCACCTAATTTAATACATATTCCTTTAAATCAAAAACCCTTAACACATTTAGAAACGTAACATTCAGACAGGCAGAAGTAAAGTAAAGTAGTGGTATGGTCGACCATAAGAGGGGGGGGGGGGAATCAGAAAGAGAAATATAACATAACACAATGATTTACATATAATCAAATTAATGTAGTAAAAATTTACATAATGAAAGGCTGCATCAAAGTTCAATTCTGGATTGACAATGAACTTCAGCCAACAAACTGGGTTTGGGGATATGAGAATGTAAAAGGAAATGGAGAGACGAAGATGGCTTTAAGGCCTATTCCTAGCACAAAATCATTTGTTCCTGATGACTTACTGTATTTGCTCTCGTGTAATTGCAAGACACTTTGCGGAGACTACTGTAGATGTAGGAAATCCAGGGTTCAGTGTTCTGTAATGTGTGGAAATTGTAACAGATTATCATGTCATAATTCTACAACACTTGATGAGGAAACAGATGACTCTTTTGACATATGAAATAGTCTCAGCACATTTTTAAAGTCAATGTTTGAATTTAGGCAATTATAATATATATGTAAGTAATGTGTATGTGACTTAAAGACATTACATATTGTACATATCTGTGAGGTGGGTGGGTGGTCCGTGATGCTGTCATTAACCACAGTCTATTATGCATTTTTCAGAAATCTTTTTAGCTATTTCAGACATGACAGCTGCCGGTTTAGCCAGTCCGGGACACGACGGGTCCATAGGTGGTGGATCATGGAAGGCCCTATTCATATTATGCCACATGACATATTTATGCCGTATGCACAGGGTAGGCAATAGCCCCGGAACCAACACTGGCATTAAAATGTTAAATTTAACATTACATTTGTTACACGAAAACTAATTTGAAGTAATATAAAATGTAAAAAAGAAAGAAGAAATGTATATTGTAACTGATAAGTCAATTCAGCGAGAACTGCGAGGTTCTCATGAAAGCGGCGCCGTAGTGGTCGAGATGCACGCACGTGCTCTCTTTTGCGACGCCCTACCAATGAACAATACTCTAGAATAATTAACTAATGATATAATTTTAAAGCTTAAAACACGCACTAAAAGTTTTGTTTAAAACGATTTTTCATATTACCACTATTTACCAATTTTCAACATGGAATGTAAATTTTTTTTGCTTTGAAAAACGCCTTTTTTAAATTCATAGTTATAGTTCCACAAATATAAGCGTAAGAAAATATCTTTTAGATAAAGATTATTGAGTAGTTAATACAGAACACAGCAAAAGAAAAAATAACTCCCTACACGATAATTAATAACGGATTTATGATCAATTTAGTGAAACTCTGCATTTTCAAGGTTTGAGGTGGTGAGGAGAAACTCAAGTGGGAGAGGTGGAGACTTTTGAGAAAATAGATGTCTCATAAGGGTCTATCATATATACAAATTTAAGCTTTCTACTAATTTGTTGCGTCAAAAAATATATTGACTGTGTTAGTTTAGAATGATGCTAGTTTAGAATAATGGCATCATTGTTTTTCTTTATGACTTCATAGGTAAAATTACTGCTCGATCAGTTCGGGTGTCTCTGCTTTTTGAATTCTCACACCTCGACATCAGTCTAAGTTGCAAGAATCACAATTTTCTTCACTATTTGTATGATTCATCTCTATTATGACATTACCTTACTGGACTAGAGTTCCCCATCATTCACAGGTACAGGAAGTCATTATTCAGGGCCTTCAAACTTAACTCGCTGCACGTCTAGTTTCGGTAATAAACCTAACAATATAGATATCAATTGAAAGATAATGTTATGCTCTCCAACTTTTGAAGGAACAATATTCGCATATTACCAATTACTGAAACGCTACAACGCGGAAAATAAAAGAAGAGGAAATTTATGTTTTTTTTACAGTGTACAATACCTTTTCTCGCAAGCTGTTAGGTCTATCAATAAACACAAGGGGACGAAAATTATAGAGTATCATATGTAGATGAAAACAAAAGAAAAGCTTACCGATATGTTGATTCCTTGCGGAGATATGGGTGTTTTTCTGAAATACTACATATTGGAAGTTTAGGGGGACTGGAGGGTAAGCTCAAGGGGAAGAGTCGGGGAGTTTAGGGAAAATAGATGTCTCATAACGGTCTATCACATATACAAAATTCAGCTTTCCACCACTTTGTTGTGAAAAAAGAGCTTCGTTGACTGGGCTAAAGACCATGGACCCATGTTCTCAGAAAGGCAGCATGCAAACTGATGGTGGCTCCGTAACATTGTGTGGGGCATGTTTACCTGCCATGGCTTGCGTCCTCTGGCCCGCTTGAGCCGGACATTGACCAGTAAGCACTATATTCAACTGCTTTTTGACCATTTATAGATTTCGTGTACCCTGCCAACAATGATATTCTTCATAACGACAATACGCCATGTCACCGGACCGCAATGGTGCGCAACTGCTTTGAGAAACATTTTGGCAACTTCTAGCGCATGATTTGGTCCCCTAGATCGCCGGACATGAACCCTATCGAGCACATGCCCGATATTATCAAACAGTTTATCCGTACCCAGTATCGTTCAGCTGCAACGATCGTCGTATTGTGGACTTCAAGGAGAGTGCATGGCTGCACATCCTTCAGCGAACTACCAGCGACTTGTTGCGTCCCTGCTCGAGGGCAGTGGCGACGTAAGGCAAGCTGGAGCCCGGGGCAAGTGAACTTAATTGAAGCCCTTTCGCGAACATATTTGTGAGCACAGACTGCTATTATTCATTGTAATATCCTACTTCCTCATTATTCCGAATCCAGTAGGAAACTGAGGGGGGGGGGGGATCGCGGGAAATTCACTAGCCAAGATTGGGAACTTCTTTACTCACTATAACCTACGCATGATAATAAATATTGAGATTGTAGGGAAACATGCTTTTCAACCATCCGATTACAGCCAAGCGTACAAGTAAGAGTCATGAGACGGCCTAGTTATTGTGACACCGACCAGCATCGAAATGCTCTACTGATTTACTTTAACGAGCGATTATTAACTTGTGTCGGCGATCGGCGCACGGTGGGACGAGAACCCCAAAGCATGACGAAATTAATACCGTCTGAACGCTGAGGAAATGTTGGACAGAACTTGGTTAAGGGATTATAGGTGTGCTATATGCATTTACGTAGCATACGGGATATAGCATGTTTCATCTTGACGAGAGCGCTAAAAAGAGCTATTCGACGGGTTGTTTATATCACAAGAGATTTCATAAGTTCGGCTATCGTGAGATAAATTAAAAAGATTAATGTGGTCTCTCCAGGTACAAAACAAATGTTGTTGATGATATCAAAACTAGCTTGCTTGTTTTTGAAGTAAATGTAATTTCTAAGCATTGTATAAACATTGTATAAAACGCAAAAAGCGTACTTCAAGCACGCCAAAAACAGACGTAACCAAAAATGTGGAATTAGTAAACTATAGATATGTGAAAAACACAGAGGCTAGCAATTATCTTGACAAGCGTCTGTTCCGAAACCGGTTCTTGTTCAAGCACCATAAATGTTAGGAAATTGATCCAAGCACTTCTAATTTTTAAACGCTAGGAAAATTTTGCAGGTATCTTTAAAATAATTGGAGTAGGCAGTAATTTGCCAATATTTTACTTTTGCAAAATAATATTGGAAAAGATAAAAATATATAAGCTACAACTTTTATTGTTAATTAATTTCTGTCCTTTACTTTCTTTTGAAACTGAAATTATTTTGAAGACTTTTAGAATTCCAAAATCTTACTAATGTGTTCGAAAGTGATAAACTGAACTCAAGAATGCCAATATCTCAGTTTCAAACTGTTTGCAGAAGGACCCGTTTGGAAGTGAAT
>JAGDQP010073923.1:0-10329 GCA_022664845.1 Lepisma saccharinum | reverse complement strand
TTAATTATTTCGTTAAGTGATGAAGTAAATGTTCTTTCTCTTTTTTGGTTTTTCGTCTTCAAACTTCTGAATAAGGAACGTAACATAGGGAGAAGCATATAGCTACGGAAATGCAACGGATTGATTACGTCAAACCAATCAGAGGATAATTTTCGTTGTATGACGCAGAAGATTGAATTCTCAGTATTTCATGCTATATTTCTACGTAACGGAAAACTGTAGCGCTGAAATTAAAAAAAAAAAAACATTATATGTTATTTCATCCGATGTACACAAACAAACTGTAAAATATATAAGGACGGGGAAAACGGAAATGTCCATTGCAGTGTTATTGGGCATTCTTCCTGTTCCAAACATTGAATCAGCTATTTCTTAATACAATTGAAGAACGATACAAAAGATAGTCATGAAATTCCTCATTATCCAGCTCGGACCTTTTTAGCTATCTCTTTATTTTGTTCTAAGGTAAGTGTACCGATTATGGCCCGGATCCCCAATATCACCCACCCCTCAGATCTCTGCAGCTACCCTTTGTTGCTACTAGATCTCACAATAAATTATGTCCTAATGACAAAAGAAAGCATTTTCCCGCGACTCATTTGTTTGCGATTAGCGTGAGCGGCATCAGCTCCAGTTGAAGTGGAATATTGAGCAAAAATATTGTTATTGTTTTTTGAGCATAGTAAGTAATGTGTAGTTTCAGTATCCATTGTTCAAAAACCTAATCAGTATAATGTATGGATAATGTAGCTATGCGAGCATACGAGATCATAAAATGTGTGTGACGTAATGCATTGCATTGTGTAACTAGCAAGCGCCAGAAAAAGCAAAGAGGTCAAAAGTGCGCAATATGGCCCACCGTAATATTGGGCAAAATGCATAACTATTTAAAATGAAAGCATTGGGTATTTGAATTGTTTGTACTGAACACTCATCATCATAATATTTAGTAATTAAAACGAAGATTATGCCAGGTAATAAGGAAGCTATCTATTCCAGTACAAAGAATAAGAAGATTAAAACCAAAACAAAGCAAGTGTCATCACGCTTAAAACTAACAGAATTTCTACAACTGCTTCTAATAGTCCTGAAGAACCGACACTAAGTTGCTCCAAGTCTTGCGAATCTTGGTTTTGTTACCTTTGTCAGGAAGACAGGGTTCCAGACATGCTCTTTGCGTGTCTTAGCGCAAATACGTTCATGAAGAGTGTCTTGGAAGCGCTGCTAAAGATCACGGACCATTTCTTTGTCCCTCATGTGAGACGTGGCGTTCTAAACTTCTTCGTTTGTGTTACACTTTTCTTATTCATATTTTATTTTCATGTATGTTCACTTCTTTTTCACATATATTAATACAATTCCTTGTTTTTTCAATGTTATATAAATTATGTATGCTTGAAATGTATGTCTCTCAGTATGTAGCATATATGAGTAATAGAGAAAGGTTACACATAATTTTTGCCATACGCTCCTGTTTTCTGTAGCGGGCCATATTGGGAACACCATATTCCTAATATGGCCCACTGCTAACATTTTAGTTCTCGATTTATTACATTGTTATACGTCATTTCTAGGAAGCAAATTCATTTTTTGTATTTGTCCACATAGTCTCCCTGTTTGATGTTTCAGTCCGTGAAACGTTTGTCTTGTATCTGCTAGCGAATTGTTACTACGTCAAGATTTAAACAACAATACAACGTGTTATTTAATTTTTATTGATGAAAATTAGCGGTCACATACTGTACAGTGGATAGAGAAGAAATAGGTATTTATGGATTATGAGAAATATCGGAACCGGAAAATACAAGTAAACCTAAGAGCCAAAAGTTATAGTTTCACAGATAGTTACAGTCCGAAAGAGAACAGCGCTGATAATCATGTACTTTTATTACACAAGAAAATATCGACACTAGTTTCGGGTACTGAATTTATATATATATTAGACCATGGAAAATGCATGTCTTATCTCATTTCGTGATACATTCTGTATTGGTTAAGAACAGCAATAACAACACAAGCCTTTAATGTTTCTTGTGGAACTTCAAAAGTTGAAGTTTGCACAGATGTTTGTCAAGATACTAAGTTTTACTTATTAACAAAAATGCTACCTTACATCTATAAATACCTTCCCTTACCCAATAAATAAATAAAATAATAATAAGCATATCTCACAGTGCATATTAATGTATTCTATATATCTTTCTAAGATACTTAATACGTGTTTCATTGCCATTACGCACTGACGAGTTCTCATAAACACAATGATTGAACATATGGATACACATGCAAAAATGTTTGTGTATCAATGAGAAACTGTTACTATCAGTGCACAAATTTAAGGAAGATATGCCGTACTTTTGAACAGAAAATTGGCAGACAACACGTTCAATTATTTTCTTCCTCTTCAATTAAGAAATTTACTATTTATCTAGTTTAAGTTCCCATAAGCATCCTGAACGTACCTCATTTTTTAAAGAACGAAACCTATACTTTTGTTATGAGTGAATTTCACATTATCTTATTCAATGGACCCTACAGAGTTTAAAGTTGAGGGGTTGCTCCTTCCCTTTTACGGTGGAAAGTTGAAAGGGTATAAGCACTAAATCATCAATTTTCAGGAAACACAAAAATGTCTTAAAATCCTGTGTTAATCATCGCTCGTGCCAAGAGTGTTCTTGCATTTATTACCCAAAGAAAGCCAACACACATGCCATTTAAACTATTTGAAAGAGCAGACTTGTACCACAGAATAGAGAAGGAATTGATAATCCTCAAAATTGGCGCTTATGGCCTTTTCACTTTCCACCGATTTGTCTGTCGAAGAAAAAAAAAACTTTATAAAGACATACTTTTCTTAAACAATTCGTACTAAAAAGAAAAACACAATTTTGTTTATGCATGACTAAAAAGAAAAGCATGGAGCGCACCAATTCAAGAATTTATGAAGCGACTGTGTATGAGAGCGCGCCTCATGCTTTTCGTTTTAGTCATGCGTAAACAAAATTATTTTTTACTTTTTAGTACGAGTTGTTTAAGAAAAGTATATTTTTTTTAAGTTTTTAATTTTTTTTCGAGTTATTTTGGTGTTCGGATACTTTTTCTCAAGCTAATGTTTTGTGACTCAAATCTTAGTGTTCTGCAACCAGTCACAACCCAACATCGTTTTAGGTTAGTATTTATTTTAGGATAAAGAAGTCCATAATATATATATATATATATATATAATTGTGGACTAAAGTCAAGAATGTAAAAACGGATTTCGTTATTTCATACCTAGTTCGTTCTTATGACATTTTATATAAATCGTACATCATTTAGCAAATGTTCCTAGTAATGTGAACATATTAATATTTCATTTCTTACTCAAAAATACACATGGATATTACATAAATTAATTAAGATGACTAACTAAATTAGCATGAGGTTCAATGACATCAAGACTTCTTCAATAGCTATTTTCTGATACTTCTGTGAGCAGTGAACATTCATCAAGTACGAAACAAAAGAAGGTCGTTACCTGATATTCAGCTAATATAACTCAAAGACTCCGGAACTCTGAAGGTTGAGACCTTACAGACAGCTAGAAAATTGGCCCTTCCACTGAAGTTTGCTAGGCGCAAGCGAGTTCCACTCTAATTAGCTAGCAGAATTTTCCATCTAATTACACCGGACCTGCGTTTCTCTCGCACCAACGAGAATTCGGCAGTGGAGAAGTAGCAAGTACATCGTTGGAGTTCTCAATAATGGTTTGCAACCAACACAAGCTGCTTATTCGATAGAATAGGAAGTGGATTAAAGAATTGGGCAAAATGGTTATCATTTTCTCTATGTTTGTATAGCTTTTTTGTTCCACGTGGTACGAACAGCAAAATTGCATATAAAAATCAATGTGAGAGTAAGAAAGATAAAAGCCAACCATTATGACCACTCGTTTTTGTTCCAAACGTGTTGTGAAACTACCTCCTTACTGGATTCCTTTTAATTTGCTCTGGAACATTGAACGTACAAAATAATATCATACAATACAAGGATTAGGATTATGGTACACTGGTCTCTCAACTTTCTCAATATAGTTCGTGTTCTTATAATTCCTCCAAGTACTCGTGTTTCTCCCTCTGCTCTCGCTGGGGCCAGTAGTTAATGCTCTTGCTTTTGGTGAGAGAAGTCTCCGGTACAATTCTTGGTGGCAGTTGGCTAAGCATGGTTTCACCAGTTACGAAGCTACTTGAATTAGGAAGCAGTGGAGTCCATCACGAAAGTCTAATCTAATCTAAAACGCTCCTTGGAGCGGATACGGCCTCAGCCTGTTTAGACTATTGGCCTATTAAAATGTATATATGTGAATTGATAAAAATGAATGAATATAATCGTGAAAAAGTTATAAATATGAATATATTAAAAAGTGATAAGGAATAGAATATAGTAATAAAGTATTGTACGTGATTCATGGGCTCGCCATCTCTGCAAAGAGGTGTGAGAAAGTGGAGAAACGACGTATACGTGATGCACGGGGGAGTCAAAAAGAGAAAACTGCAACAGAAAATTATATACGTGTAAGGAAATATGTAGTGTATGTCGAAATGTCTAATGTGCACTTAAAAAATATGTCGCAATTTAACTCTTCACTGCGCGTAGTCACCACATCACTAGATGTTCTCAGTTGCACGTCTAATCGTCAAATCCATCACGAAAGTCATTTGAAAAGTTTAATGGGAATTGTTGCGTTGCTCAGGTGACATCATCTTGAAAGAAAGGTTCCTGGTAGGCTAAAACTCTATGTGAGCTCACGACCTAATGAGTTTCGTTTAGTTTCTTACTCTACAGTAAGCAGCGTACTACAGTACTAGACTCATACATTCTACAGTAATACTACAGTATTATTTGGTACAGTGTTCTACAGTCATTGTTACTTACTCTACAGTAAAATGGTCTTATACATTCAAGAATTTCACTCTAAGTGAAAATATGTTTTTTTGACAACCTGAAATTGATATACGGAGCGGCTTTAGCTCAGTTAATAGAGTGTTTTCTTCACATTCGGTAGGTTCTGGGTTCGATGCAGGAAGCCGCCCATCGTGAACGAGCTTTTTAGGGTTTTTCCTTAGGCTCATCAGGCTAATGCCACGATGGTACCTTCAACTTAGGCCCTGCTCGACTCCTTCCCGCATCTTTTCCCCTAGCCTATCTCGGCCTGAGTCATAGATTCCTAAAAGTAATGTCTATTTTGTGCATGTTTAATATCGAGCAGTCTTAGCTCTGTTGGTAGAGAGATGACTTCACATTGGGAGGTCTTGGTTTCGACGGCAGCTGCCGACCATCTTGACTGAGTCTTTCCCAGGTCTTTCCTAAATCACACAAGACAAATGTCGGGATAATACTTTCAACTTAGGCCCTGGCCACCTTCTTGCCACATCCTTTTCCCTACCCTATTCTGGCCTGAGCCTTATCTGCTCAAAGGCAATAAATCAATTTAATTCGTGAATGTTCAGATTTAAGATATCTTAACGAAAGCAGTACTGCCCAAGATTTTGGAAGTGCGAGAACAAATCACTGATTTTTTGCTTGCTCTGTCTCACTAGCAATACGTAAGAGAAGATCTACAATTAAGCTTCTTGGCCGAGTGGTTAAAGGCATGAGAAGTTCCTTCTCTTGGGTCCCAAACATGATTTTGTTGTATCAAATTTATTATTATTGTTAATAATAATAGTAATAATAATGGAGCGAATCCACGAATAAGTCAACCCTGATAGTAAAAAAAGAAATCTAGCGATTTTGTTTTACGAGCAATACCACGCGTCACATGCTGACATTCAGAATACACTTTTTGTCTGTAACGGCTGCACATTATTTTTAACAAGTTGAAACAAGGCGAATGGAGTATATGGTATGATAAAAGATACATTGAGGATCACGTTTCCCTTAAATAACACGCAGTGTTAGAAATTGGGAAGTGTTTGTTCATACCAAACCTTGTTCTACATGTCGCCAATATTTGTAATAAATTTTATACCAGTACTAGTTGTAAGAAAGTGACAGTATTATCTTAAGGAAGGAATACTAAATAAGTTACCTTTATTGCTAAGAGTACCTGTATTACGAAAATGCCAAAACTTTCAAATTCCAATTAGGCGTAATGTGTTTACAAATATTGGTTGTTCATATACTACTTCAGTGTTCAAAACATACTGGGAATTATTTTTAAATTTGGTCTGCTAATGTTCCCCATCCCTCCCCCACAAATTCAAGTTATTTTTAGCAGTAAAAATCTCTAAGCTTGTGATCTTGACCATCAATAAGTCGTCAACGGTAGTCACAAGCAAACTATTTAAAATGTTTGTTTTGACCAGATTGAGAAGCTACGTTCAGGCTTTGCAGAATGAGTATGACAGATAAGAAAAGCCTTTTTTGGCTTTCAGTCCTTCTTGAACAGTTGACGAAAGAAATCAATGTCAGGAGCGAAAAGTTAGTCTCGAAATTTGGCGACTGAATGAAGGAAGATGTTTAGTCGCCAACATCGGATTTCTTGTCGCAAAATGCGACTGGCGACAGGGAAATTTCGAACACTGACACGTACACATTAAAATAATATATAAAAGGGCCGCGGTGGCTCAGTAGTAAAGCACTCACCTCTGGTGCTTGGGGCCATCGGTTCGATCCCAGCTCATGCCATGTGAACTTTGTGGTGGACAAACACCGTTTGGGTCTTTTGTTTTCGGGGTCCTCCCTTTTCCTCCCACTTTCTCATTCCACAATACTGCCTACCAAATTTGCCTAAAAACCTTAAATACAATTCAAAATTGACGCTTGACGGGAAAAGCTCCTCAGTAACACAACACAGGGATCGACTGAGGTTACGCGTCTAACATCACAATATCTGTATACGTCCAGCAAACAGTCTGGGGTACCCATCCGGTCAGAAGGCAGTGTATTGTTGATCAGGGACTATGGTGGGATTGATCCATTATTTCTTTCTCAGACGAGGTGAGACCGTCACTGCAGATCGTTACAGTGCTGAACTCCATGAAATGCGCGTCAAACTTGTCTGCAAGCATCCAGGATGGTCAACAGACATGGTGTCCTCATGTTGCACTACAATGCCAGCCCACACGTCGCGGAAAGAATGGTGCAGGCTCTCCAATAGTTGCAATATGAAACCCTTCCCCAATCTTCTCCCACTGACTCCCACCTCTTCCGACATCTTGATCACTTCTTGAGAGGGAAGATTTTCAGTGATGATCGGGCGGTGCAACATGCAGTTGAATTCGTTCGCTTCTCATGACTGTTCGCTATCTTTACCTGTATGTATCTCCAACGGCGGGGATCGTGTTTCCGTTTGTTTAAGAGGATATGGTTGATCCCGAGAAATCCGTTTCATTATTCTCATTGAGTTTGAAAAGAAGAATATTTTATAGCTAAAGTGGATTACGTGAAACAGTTTCATTAATATTGTGCCTTTAAAATCGTGTGTTAAAAGAACCAGGTAAGGTAGCAAGTAAATTTCTAAATAAATGTTACGGTGTAAGTCAAGTTTTAATACGTCTTGTATTAATTCAGTGAGTGAGTGATTATCGTTTTGAATTTCTTTCCTTAAGGTGAGAATTAAACGAGTCAAAGATGCGAGTGTTAATTACTACTTTTTCTTAAAATTGCTATAAATAGTCAAAGTGCGGTACAAATTGCGTTAAAAGGGGTGCTTCTAATAGCAGTAACCGTGAGTCCTCGATTCTAATTAACCAACCTACTTTGAATTAGCTAGTTAGAATGTAAACAAAGTAATTGAGAAGCAAAATTGAGAAATTTTGATAGGAGCCTAGGAGTAAGCTTCAAGTTCTTTATTTGTAGCAATTTTGTTCTCAGTCGACACTAAATCATTTGGAAGTTAAGTAAATAACCAATTTGAAGCAGATACGTAATAGTAAATTTGTTTTTCTTAACACGTTATTCTGAAGTAATGTATATGGCAATGTCAGGGTTTCTGCTCTCTTTTTTGTTAATGTGTCTTGCTTCTTAATTCTCCGTAAATTAGAAGTAACCGTGTTATTTCTTGGTGCTGCAAACTAAGCTACTGCATGTAGAGAGAATTGAGCTGCCTTACATAACTAAAGAAAGTAATTGTTTCAAGGGGAAACTTTGTATAAAATATTGTTAAATGGGATAATGGTGCAGTTGTCGGAATAAATCAAAGTTGTTTCTTTTTTATCACAACCAGCTAATTTTCGTCCACGCAAAGCGTTTACTCGCTGGTTTCTGCAACAGGTCGCTACCATTATATAATATCTGTAATTGGTCCTTTTCACAAATGAAATCACTTTTAGTTGAGATAACAACATCAACTAACACAACACGTATATGTTGACTGAAGCAAATCCCCATGGAATGATCGAATCCCATCAACATAAACAGTTTCGAATTAATGTTTGGACTAGGGTTCTTGGTGGCCAGTTAATCGGGCCGTTCGTTCTTCCGCAGACTCATGGACAAGTATATGACCAATTCCTATAAGATATACCACCTGCGTTGCTCGAAGACGAACCATTCGCAGCTCGATGAGAAATGTTGTTGATACATGTTGGAGCTCATCTACTCTTGTGTTCCCGGTCGTCACTATCTGAATAATGCCTTCCCGAGCAAATTGTTAAGTCGGGGCGGTAAGGTTGCATGGCCGCCCGTTCGCCAGTCTAAACTCCCTTGATTTTTGCTTGAGGGGGTATCTTAAAAAGTGTCATATACGCTACGCGGGTACGGGTGATACGCGATCTGCTAGTATTCTGGGTGAACTGTGCAATTCCGAAGTACCGTTCGCGTTCTGTATCCTGTTAAGAAGCACCACCCGATATTTCTCCCGTACACATTTTGAAGACACCCAAGCCTGGGCTACCCTTATTGTTTTCTTTTGTCAGCAACCGTCTACGTATTATTGGTATTCATGCTTATTTCTCTTTTTCCACATACGAGCAAAAAAATGTCCTATGTCGGGTGACCCTGTTCTGGAGTTTATCAACATCATTGACCTAATCAATTACACTTTCTCTACTTACAGCGAATGGGAGATGTCTCTTAAGTATCTGACAAATATCTTTACTGTCAAGCTATGCGGTCTTTTCCTCCGCCATATTGCATCTGTACGAAAAATAGACTCCAGACTCACGAATTCTTGTTGCCTGCCGGCATGCCATCCCTGAGACTTTTTAAAATTAACTTTTGGTAGTAAAATTATTCGCGAATCCCTCATTTTCTATGGTGACTTCTGTGCGCCTTGCTTTCCTACTTGTGCGATATGGATGTTTGGATAGAACATTTTTAACTTCTGTGAAAATTCCCTGAAACCACCTGCTCTGCGTTTCTCGGTACTCGTTATACACAGCCTTGATGTCATTTTCCCACGCTTTCTGGAGCCTGTAGTTCCGACGCTATCTATGTATCTTTTTCATAATCCCCTTAGGATTTTTCTTATTTCGATGTTAAGATTTACCTCCCAAAGTTCATTCACATCTTTTGGAAACAATCCATCTGGGCCTCGCTATTTTGCTGGTATCAGCAGATTGAAAATGTCGTACGTGCCTTGTTTTTGTTCACTGTTCAGATGTTTGGAACACTAAAACCTTCCTGTGTTGTTAGTGGCAGACACATTAAATACCCCGTTACATGTTTTGTTAGACCTACGTAATCACACATAACCTAACCTTATTCTGTATTTATCGTTGGGAGAAGACATCACGAATTAAACTTATCCAAAAAAGGCATGAAGTTATGAATCACCTTGGAAACTGCTATACGATACACGATGATATTTAAATTTTAGTGTTTCAAAAAGAGTAGTAGATAATTGTACACAGTAAATCACCTTAAACATATACAGTATTTTGTGAATAAAAACAAATAACTTCTAGCTTGTATGGTTCAAAATATTTTAATCGTATATTTTATATAGCGGTATTCATTCTCTCAGGAAAAAGATTGAAATTATTAGTTTAATTTTGAGATTTGTTCAAAAGGTAATGGCATTCCAGACAAAACTGCAAGATGTAAATTTTAATCACGTATAATATTTCTAGCATTTCATTATATGTGTAGTATTAACATGAAGCATGTATTCACCGTAAAACTAGAGCAACTACATATCTTCAATAAGATCTATGCAGTTGCAAGAGATTAAACACTAATCCTAATTCCTTAAATTTAACATGTCTCGTGTCCCGAGAACAGTTTAGTGGTTTGCGTAGATTAAAGGACGGATATTCTCCGGCTGTACGTGAAAGGGCTTTTTGCTGGAGGGAATGGAAAATGTCCGGACTTCGCTTCTTGTTTCCTTTGAGTGGTGGGTGTCAA
>JAGDQP010073917.1:0-10329 GCA_022664845.1 Lepisma saccharinum | reverse complement strand
AAAATTTCGTTTCTCTATATAGTTTCAGTGGATTGGAAAATGCGATTTTGGGCGGCCATTTCAGATTAAGATGGGGACTTTTTTTTAACGTTTTCTTATATTATCGTGACCTACTTGTGATGGTACACCTACATACTAAATTTCATTCCTCTAGCTCGAACGGTGTAGAATACCTGGTATGTTTTTTTGCGGCCATTTTGAATCCAAGATGACTTTTTCAAAATGTAATATATTCTTAAACTACTCTTCATAATACACCTTCATGCCAAATTTCGTATCTCTAGCTGAAACGGTGTAGAATATGGTTTTTGGGTGGTCATTTTGAATCCAAGATGGTTGTTGTAATATATACAATTACAACAATCTATAAATTTAAATTTAAAAATTGAAATCTATATATTTATTTCTGATTGTTGTTTTAACTTAAAAATGGAAACAATGTATTTATTGCATAGTTATAGACGATGAAATTACTGTCTTTATTAATTAGTTCGCGACACGGTCACTTCCGGTTAACAAAAATATGATAACATCCCAAACGGGTCCATTATCTGATCATGTACGAAAAATCATTGCGATCGGTGAAGCAGTTTTGACGTGATGAGAGGATGAACATACTAACAGAGAGATTAGCCATGGAGCGTTGGCCGTTGCGGGAGCGTGCTGCTGTAGTAGGGCTGCTTTTTATAAAAAAAAAAAAAGAAGTCAGTTATAGCCACCCAATGGTATTTGACGAGGGAAAATAGGAATGAATTTCACCAAAGAATAGACCAAAAGTGACTGTGTGGTGTGCAATCTCATTTTACTCCATTATTAGCCTGTATTTCTTTGAAGATTACAATAGGAAGTCAGTTGCAGTGAATGCAGAACGCTACACTACCATAATCAAAGAATTTCCCCCTCCCCCTGCCAATCACTAACCCGGACGAAATATGGTTTCAACAAGACAGTCCGAGAGCACATACAGCTCGTTTGAATATGGCATCTCTTTTTTTCAATGGTTTCCACGGTGCCTTATTTCCCAACTTAGCGATTTGACTTTTACTTCATCATCTCCAGAACTTAGCTATCCCGACTTTTTCCTTTGGGGACATTTGAAAGAAACCGGACGAAACCAGAAACCATAGAGAACGGACTTAAAGCGGTACAACGAGAGATAAATTGAGTATTAGAGAGGGCGTTTTGGTTGAGGTGATGTTAAACTACAGGAAAGGACGTCATTGTTAAGCAGTGTCACCAGATGATCAGCTGAAAGACATTATTTTCGGGTGGTAGCAGTTTGTGTTTAAGTTAATCTCCAAGATGTGTATCAGTTTGTGTTTCAATTAAGAAGTATATAGAGTTTATTCCATGAAGTTAAGAAAATTATCTAGTGTAACGTGTTTCTTTCTTTTTGGACTTATGAAACCGTCAGCTAATTATGCTTATCCCTGTATATTTGTGCCTTAAAACAGTGGAAAGGGTGCAGTCAATTGATGATACTAGGGATCCCAGCTCTTTATCAATTAATATCATGTAAGCCAATTTTGTGTATTAACCATTTTTTTTTTGTAAAATTTTACAACATATTACGTTTTGTTTATAAACATACAAATAAAGTGTTTGTAACGTCATTCAAATGTTTTTCTCATATCCTTTTACACATTCTTGTAGCCTAACCTGTATGTTTTGAATTGCGTATCGCAATAAGCCTTAAAGTATTGTCATAATTCATTTACGAATAGGGTCAATTTCTTTTATAGAATTGAACGTTTTTGTGTTTGACATTTTATCAGTTTGTTACTAGATTTCATCACTAATTTGTTTTTATTTTTAAAATTAAGTCTTGTTACAAAAACATGATGTTACGTGCTCCATACATACTAAAATAGTATCGCTTGCGCTGCTCAATGCCACCGAGTACGATACCAAAAACACCGTCGCTTTTTTGAAGTGTGATGTTTCTATGTCAGATCCCATTAAGGAAACATAATCATTACATTTAGTATCCCCGCTCGAAGTGCAAAATTCAACGGAGGGGAGTAATCTTACGTTTACTTTCAACCAGAGGGCTCAAAACCGAAAGACTGAAATAACATTAAAAATTAAAAAATAAAAAGTTTATCTTTTGTATATGATACGAAGAATGCGTGACACAAAATATGAATATTTTGTGTTTTATATTTTCGTGTTATACGAGAGTTTCTTATAAAGTGGTGCCCTGCATTTTTTATCGGAAATTATTCATTTCAAAATGTATAATAATCCCTCACAATGTAGCTCAATATTTCCTTTACACATATTGTTTCACTACATAATGCTCATCAACATCCACGGCCTTGCGCCAGCCCAAAACAAAGGCATGAATTCCTTTACTGTACCAGTTCGTGTTCTCTTCACGAACCACGCTCTGGTCGTCTTCAAGCATTATCCCGCGCCGAGCATTCTTCAGTAGCGCAAACAAATGAAAAGCTGAAGGCGACAGATCAGGACTATAATGGGGAAGCATTGTTTAACCGAATTTGGCGATTGCCTCCTGCTTTCTGAGGTTTGTGTAAGGGCGGACATTATCGTGTTGAAGCAACATGTCTCCTGCATTCCTGCTATAGGCCGCACTTGCCGGTAACACTATTTCAGTTCTTGGAGGATTTTATTGTACATGTCCGAACTGATTGTTTCAATTCTATCCAGAATTACTCCATCAATGTCTCAAAAGACGGTGTTCATCACCTTTCCGGCGGAAGGATTTGTCTTGAACTTCTTTTTCCTTGGTAAGTGCCATTTCGTCTCCGGTTCATAGTGAGGACCCCAGGTTTCTTCAACTGTGGCGCTCCGGGACAAAAAGCCTCCATCCTTAGCTTCAGAGGCTCCAACAAATCAAAACAGATGTCTTTCCTTTGTCCTTTGTGATCGGTTGTGAGACTTCGAGGGATCCATTTGCGCATACGTTCGACCATCTCAAAGTGTCAGTAATTGCCATTCCAATACGGCAAACTATACGGCTAATTACCGACTTGTGATACGCTGGTTCGCAAAGATAATATGATCCGCCCTCTGCAATTTGTATGGCTGGTGACTGTGGCCAATCATGCAGCTCTTTTTCTCAATTTCCTGAAGACTCTTTGTACCTAGTATATTATACTGCACCTGCGGACCGAAGAACTTTCATACACAGCACACAACAGTTTCTGAATGTTTCCAACCCTTTCTTTATCAGCCATTAAGAATTCAATTACAGTTCGTTGTTTGTTTGTGAAGTGTGTCACTCACAGACTCCACAAAAACTTTTCATAGTGTGCAAAATGTGGAATTCTTTCAGAACTTATCGAAGGTAAAGGATAAAGCTTGACCAAGTTGAGCGTTCTGTGACGCCATCCTTCAAATCAGTCGTATCTAAAGCTCCTATTGTTAAGCGACTCCAGTGCTCACTTCTAGGTTCTCGTGCAGACTGATCTTGCTCGGATATCATAATGTGGAATTCCAACAGCAAAGGTCCCGTCGTCAGTTCTCGGTACTTGTAGGGTCGTCCAATGGATTATTTTCGGGACAAATTTTGGCTTAATTTCTTTACTTTTTGAATTTCTTTTTCAGATATATCTTAAGGTGAACTTTATGCTTCCAATTATTTTGTGAAATGAAAACTAAAATCTGTGCTTTAGTGGCAAACCCTATTGTAGCTATAATCTGTCCATCACAATTGACAATGACACATTTGTTTCCCTCTTTCAAACTTGAAAATCAATTCAATTGTATAGTTGTGGGTCCCTATATAACACGCGAGGTTTAAATATACTTAGATTTTAGTTTTTTTCCGCGCAGCAGTTCTAACAAACAAAACTAAAGAATATTAATGTCGTGATTTTAGTCTCTTAAATTAGCTCTCTTAGACTGAACAACGGAGCTTAATTATTTTGTAAAACTTACGTTTATTGGACAGAAACGCAACTATAGACTTATCCCGGCCATAAGTATGAAGGATGACGCCTCTTGACGGGAATTGTCCCTTAGACAGGGAAAGAAATGATGCCAATGCCTTTATCTAAATACCATGCTGGCCTTAACAGTTAGATCACGGGGTAGGCAACAAACCTAGGGCAAAGTCGCTATATATGGAATGGGAACATAATATGGAATATCGGGATTTACGGAACCAGAGAGTGGCATCGCTGACTCCTTTTCATCACGTGATAGTCCTTTTGAAACTAGTATTAGAGTGAGTAACTGTGAAAGCTGTGTAGGATTGACGACATTAGCGCTGTCATTTTATTTTCACTTTTGCAATTTCGTAGATTGTGACAGGTAAGTTTTTCAAAAACTATCAAACAATATGAGCTTTACTTTACAAACTAAATTTATAGCGGAAAACTCGACTCTCTACTCCACAATGTTGTTCCATTGTTTTGGTGTGAATCATTATATTTATTATCGTGACCAAAGTGGCAAGTAGCACATTATGAAATGCTTGCGGTTCCTGATATGGAATAGTATTCTCATTCTAATTTTGAGGAGGACGAGGATAATTTTTCTCTTCATAGCGAAACTTGGTTAGAAGATTTAGACTAAACCAAGACTCGTGACGATCTCAGACAGGAAGATGGTGAGTGGTTTTTTTTTGTTTTTTTTGTGAGATGATAAATTCAAATGATCGCCCTAGAGAGAGAGAAAAAAATGATTTAGTGTGTACTGTGTATGAAATGGTGCCATGAAGCATGCTCACGTTGGTCAGGAACAGAACGAATCATTTATACGTGTGATTTTTGCAAGTAGAAATTATACAGTTTAGGTATAAAGTTAGTGGTTTGATTGAAAAGCAGAAGAAATATTTTTTTGGATGCTTTTCAGAGTATTTTATATTTGGAGCCATTCTTGCAAAAGAGTAGAAACTATGTACCATTCAACAATAAATATTTATTTTCTCTATTATAGATTAATTGTGTACTAATTTCCTTTTACATAGTACTAATAAACATTTCAGAGAAGTGCTTTTTAATAAATTCGCGTTTTTCCACTTATTTTTGTGAACGTTGTTCTGTTCTAAAGGAACTGTATTCTATATTTGGCGTTGACGTTTTCCTCTATAGTTGTTCTACCCTGTTTACGATATGACATCTTACACTTTCAGCAACAATGCAATTATTTTCAAGTACCGATGGAATTACTGATTGTGCTTGTCAATCAATAATAATGATAGGTTGATGACAAACTTTTGGTACTGGACTTGAATGAAAATGATCAAAAGGATATCGCAACGACATATATGGACCAATATAGAGTTTAATGAGAGTACTATTAGTAAATGGTGAACGTTTTCCTTGAGAA
This sequence comes from Lepisma saccharinum, assembly GCA_022664845.1. Lineage (NCBI taxonomy): Eukaryota > Metazoa > Arthropoda > Insecta > Zygentoma > Lepismatidae > Lepisma > Lepisma saccharinum. The sequence goes on along the minus strand of JAGDQP010073917.1, from coordinate 5,031 downwards.
GTGCAAACTTTCAGACAAAGGTTTACAGCATGAATTAACACTGCATTATGGGTGCCTAGATTAGGTTAAATTGTATGCAATGTTTTAGATTCGTTTAGATTAGTTAACGTGATATGTGCTGTTAAGGTATGAAATGAAGGATGTCCCACATTTGAAAACCAGACGGGAGAAGAATGTTGTAGTGGGCGAAAAACTGAGAATCTAGTCGAAGACATTGAAAAGAAGACGAAGAATTCTATAATTATTCTGTTTCTTAATTATTGATTTATTAAACGACAATATCGTTATTATTAAGCATAATAATAACCTAAACTGGTACACAGAAAATATGGGTCCCTTCTGTAACTGGTCAATACAGCACTGCAAATGTCCGCACACTGAAACTTCTGCAGTGGTATCAACACATGGAGTGCTCATTTTTTAATTTTTTTTTTTGTTTGGACACTCAACTAAAATCTTGACGTTGATTGTGAACGTTTGAATGGGTCGAATGGAGTATTATGGTCATTTCTTCAACTATTTGACGTAGATTCTTCTCAACAGCTGCTCGCAGAACATCTCTGTCCACCTCGATGGATCGCTTTCGTCATGGTATATCAGTGAGGCTGGTGTGTCCAGAGAGGTAACCGTGTGAGCATAGACTAAATAATAATATTGACTTATACCGCTTACCTAGTTTCGTCTGCGCTAAAATTAATGTTTTTTTTTGCTTAAGAACACGTGATTTTGAACCCTGCCGTTTGGTGGCTCTGGTGGCTAGTACTGGAAAGAATCAGCGACTTAAAATAATAGCCAGCCACCTAGCGGCAGGGTTCAAAATCACGTACTCCTTAGCGCAGGCGATAATAGGTAGGCGGCATATAAGTCTATTTATTATTTAGTCTATGGTATGAGCTAGAGCGCAAGGCTGCTGTTCATGAGGCTGGTGTAAATACCGACTGAACCGTTGACATGGTTACCATGTAAGAGACTACATTGGAGAAAAATCGGAAATTTCATGTGAGCGTATAGGTAGAGAGTTACTTTTTATGCGTGTGCATGCGTACCATTAGACCATCTAAAGCGATTTTGTTCACATAAAATATCAATTTGTTATTTGGTCAACGAGGGATGCAATAAAGACAATATTGTTTCAATTTTATTAACAGACAACGAGAAATGTTCTTTTATTGTTAATTTGTATTTTATGTACAGAAATAAAGAAACCAGCGTCATAATCATCTTCACCGTAACCATAATTTCTTTTACACCGTCTTCTCGTGGAGGCCCAGCGCCTCGGCGTGTTTCTTCGCTTTCAACCTGAGATCGGCGATGCTCGAGTTCTTTGTGTGGATCCGATCGACTGCTGCGAGCGCTGACAAACTCAGCGGGTACTGCGGATGGTAGAGAAGTAACGGCGCTGTCGAATGGGCAGCTGCAGCAAGCGTCGACGATGAACTCATTGCAGCTGCCGCGGCGGCGTACTATAAAAGAAAAGACACAAACCGATTAATTAAACGAAGAAGACAAGAAAAAATTATTTGTAATGGAAACTCTCACATCAAATATTGTAAACATTTTTTATACAGTACACAGTATTTTCCACGCTTTTAATATACGAAATATACCTACTTAGATTCCAAAGGTTATGGACTTCGAATCGAATGAGAACATGACGGTCCATTAAATGAGAATGCTATCTCATTTCTAAGAGAATTATTTCTCGCTGCACAGATAACAACTTTTTTTTTTTCAAATTTAAGAAACTGTTTTTTTTTACTGTGTATGGTCAATATCTGTATATCTTTAGAATTAATTTTGGGAGTTCACTATGGAAAGAAAAAAGCAAGGAAAATAAATGCGTTGTATGACATTTTTCCTCTTTCTAAACGAAGCGAAAATAAGTGTTAACACTACGTATTTCTTCTCGACCAAATATAAACAAAACAAAAGGCTAAATCGGGATACAACAGCGACATATTTGAGTTTTTGTCGGCTTTTTCTGGTCTAAATTTAATCAACTAATCCATCTTGTAACCTTTTCATTAAATTTTGTGTCTGTTTCATTATTACTTTTTTTTGCCACGATGATATAATCCGAATACTCAAATTAAAGAAAAAAAAACAAAACATTTTCGTGACATCTTGCAAAAGCATTAGAGAGGTAACGAGGGGGAAAAAGCTTTCTAGATTCGTGGTTAATGACCCTGACAAAAGGGATGAAATGCAAGTCCCTGAAGACCTTTTTTCAAACCACAATTGTGACACTATTGAAGATGAGAGACATTCCCATTACTACCAAGATTAAATTCATCTTTTTTTCCTAAATGGTTCGTCATGGTCATATTCGTCCCTAGTTTATCTATAATAATGTCAGTTACGTCCTCTGGTGTCTTCGCTTAATATATTAGTAAAAATGATTCGGGAAAATGTCAGTCACTTAAAAGAATTCGTGTGTGTGTGTGTGTTTTTCAGGGGACTTTACTAGTTGCTTCATTTTGGCTGATAATTTTCGCGCAAGGTGGGAAAACTCGATATGAAACACAGCGTTTATATGCACTACGTTGAAAAGTATAGAGAGATATTTCAGAAGTGGAATTTGATGATTCAGTCTTGCATAGAGGGTTCTTGATATGCAATGTTTCCCTAAATTCTGGTCACTTTCGTATTTTATTCATCATGACGAAATATTATATCTGATACAGCTCTCTGTCATATAATTTCGAGATTCTTAGCGGACTCAAAAAGGATGATTTCTTGTTTCTATTGCTCTAAAACTTTCCATTATAATATGCGATTCTGAAAATAAAAAAGGACAAAAAGGGACTAACAGTGAATAGTTTGAACTCTTTCTATACACGGATAATGACATTGTAGATTTAGTAGGCGACTCTAAAGTATGACTACAAGGTAACACCAATGCGTTAGTAGAAGCTTGCAAGAACACTAGTCTGAAAGTGAATGTGTAGAGAATATATATATAATAACAAGACGAAACGCGAGGGAAGGAGACAGAATTATATGACAGTTAAGAATTAAATCATGAAGAACGAAAGTTTAAATACTTGGAAACATATGGAACAAGTGGAATAAGGTTACGGAAGAAATAAAGAGTATCTTAGTATTGGATAACGTATATGTTTCTAGACGCTCCTAACCTCGCGATTAATATATTAAAAAAGTTGAAAATATACAGAACTGTTATTCTGCCGATAATACTTAATAGTTACGAAAGTTTTAGCTATAAATAATTTGAAACTACTGTCAAATATTTATAAATTCTATAGAGGTTCTGCACTGCGTCTTTCTTTGTGTATTGTCTTTCCTTGTTATATTTATAGTTAATACATTTTCGACGAGAGGTTGAAAAATGCATTCTCACTTGAACATAATTAAATGTTCCTTAAATTCCCTTCGCTGACTTCAACTCTGTATAGTATGAGAGATAACAAAGCTATAAACGTACTGGCATCCGTAAAACAGACGCTAAAACCTAACAATACAAATAGATGGCGCAAAGGAAGTTGATAATATACTGTTCAAAGTTAATTTCAAGCTTTACCAGAAGAAATATTGTTTATATGCGACAAAATAAAAGTAAAAAGGTACTTTTTTGAAAACTAAAAACTGTATTTATTACTTTACTTCTAGGTATTATACATTACTAAAAATGTTTAAAATGTTGCAGATGAACAAGGACAGATACATTTTCAACAAAAATAGATATAATTCAATTTCTACAATGAGTGATTAATTCGAACGGTTTCTTTTAGGTTCCTTCAAATTCCGATAGAAATATCTAATAAACAAAAAAAAAAAACATCATTTGATTTAAGTTTTGTAAATCATTAAGAAGTTGATTCTGCCCGACTTCTACATTCAGTGTTGTCAGGTGGAGGGAAATTTCTCGGAAAATGGAAAAAAATCTTGACCACAAGAAAGTGAACAAATTTAAAATCAGGAAATTTTTGTTAAATCTTTTTGGCACTTTTTTGTTTTAATTTCCAGTAATTTTTTAAAGAAAACTTAGCATCCGGGATATATTTTTCAGTATTTTTGAGGGAAATATTGCGACGGGAACCTGACAACACTGCCTACAGTAGTTTCAGATTTTACTGATAGCACAGTGTGAATTCCCGCTCTGTCCATCTACGTAGTCCGTGTCGCAATACGTAGTTTCAGACGTGATTGAGGTGTCTTTGGAAATGTCTTGGTTATACTAGCCCGTTTTTGATCTGGTGACAGCTACAATCATCCCTCAAGGTATTTCTATATTATCTGTGCTCGTGTGAAATTGCATATATTCCACTGGCATTTTCGGTATTCTCTTTACCTTCACTTTAGGTACCACAACAATGTGCAAATTGATGCTAAAATCTTTATTTGAGGTACTTTTCAACTATATGCACTTCAGTAAGTTGTCATTGCGTTCGCCTTAAGTTTCTTGTAAACACTTGCAAAATTGAGCAAATTAAGGACATTTTTGTCCAAGGCCCTTTTTCTATGAACTTTAGTGGACACAAGTGATTTTAGTGCAAAATACTCGATATATCGATAAAGCCGGTTATAACGATACATTTTATTAGTTTCGACGGATTTTCTCTGCTTTACACGCATTTGTTATAACCCAATATAATTAACAATTAAAGATCTAATTGATAACGTGTTCCACTCTCGAATTTCCATAATTCATGTTGCTAAAGTAGACGAATGATGTATCTAATGACGTAGGATGGAACTAATCTGTAGGTAAAATAGAGCTTTACACTTTAGGAACAGTTCAATGGCGCGTAAACTAGCACTTTTAACCTTCTTTCACCCTTTTGGTGTCAGACTAGCAGTCCAACTCTTCAGATGTTTCATAGATGCTTTACGAGTACATCCTTATTTACGTTCTCTACACTGTAAAAATAGGAGACTCAACATTCATCCAAAAAATGGAGGCAGCCGAGCTGCCTCCACTTTTTGGATTAATCTACGTTCAGCCAGTTTTCGGTTGAACGTTTTACTTTCCGTACAATTTCAAAATGCGTGTATACATTACATATATAT
>JAGDQP010073915.1:0-10329 GCA_022664845.1 Lepisma saccharinum | reverse complement strand
TCCGTCAAAAAATCCGTCAAACGCATTTACCCGTCGTCGAAGCTAAAATTCCGTCAATTTTGACGGAAATTCCGTCCAGTTGGCAACGCTGGATTTAACGTTCTTTTCCATAAAGAATGAGGTTAAAGCAGTAGCGATTCGTGTTTTTTTTTATAAAGAGTAGGAACTGTAAGGGCTGATTTTCATGAAAGCTTGCATTGCTTGCGATTTGAGTGAATTGCCAATTGAAATACGTGTTACACGTAGAACATATAATGGGGAGCCTTAAAACACGTGTTTCAATTGGCTACTTACCGTAATCACAAGCAACGCAAGAGTTCATGAAAATCAGCCCTAAGTCTTTCAAATCTACTAGATCCTGATCTTTTCCCGCTAGATGGTAGTACAACTCCCTTGACTCAGTGTTGCCATCCCACATTTAACTAAATTCCCTACATGCATTTTTTATATCTTTTTTCGTTCATTATTTTTATAAAATATATTGCTTTTGACTGCAGGAGGTTCCTAGATTCATATATAGAAGAATCACCTCTGGCTTAACGAAGTGTTTCCTTCTCTATAGAAGGAGCGAGTTCAGGTCTGAAAGCAATACCACACCACATCTACTTTAAGACTGGCAAAATCTTAAAGAGTTATTATACTATCGAGTTTGCTGATCAGCTTGCTCAAGGACAGGACCATCGAGGAAGCTGGACAACATTTGGAGAGATACAGTCGAGAAAGCTCAACACGTGCTCGATAGCGCGAAGTGGACTCGAGCTTTCTCGACAGGAAGCTCGTCGAGCAAACCGTTAAGCAAGCTCGATAGTGTAAGAGCACCCACCATAGCAATTACAGTGTTGCCACTGTATCACTCTTTCGCTTTTAATTTCTCAACAACATGAGATCGGGGAAAAAATATTTCCAAGAGCATTTTCGCCGAAGAATTTGCCAAGGGTAAACGTGACGTCAATGGGGGGCGAGTTTTGTAATACCCGATACAAGTGTGTAACATTTTGCCTAGATTATTGTCCGTACCAGAATACCCATAAAATAAATCTACAAATAAATAAATAAAAAATGTTTTATTTTCCTTATTTTTTAATCTTGTTCTGTTCCAGTCAGCATAACGGTCATAAATGTTTCGAAATAGAAGTTTTAAAATGTTTGGGATAAACAAAAAAACTTTTAACACCCAAAACAAACAAGAAAGGAAAGACAAAACAACATGTAGCCAGGCCATAAATTTTACATGTATAAAGAGAAACCAAAATAGTATTTAACGATTACAACTCACGTGATTTTAACCATTTTAGTCGAGGCTCTTATCTTAGTTGGAATATAATGCCTCTTTCATTACTTTTTTTTAAAAAAAGATCCTAGCTTTTGTGTTTTGGTTGGATCAGATGTAGTCAGTGTGTTTGTGTGTGTGTGTGTGTTTGTCCGCTTAAGCTGAAAACAAAAAAAAAGTAGAGTAGCAATTAATTTTTACTGAATGAATCCTTTCAGCTTATCTCTTGCGTTCTGTGTGGACCTGATTACGTTTAATGTGGAAACAAGTTGTATTCATTGTTTGTCTCGTAGAGCCATCTCGCGGGGAAGTGGGTCAAAATGGACAAAGGAACAAACTGATAGAGGAAACATAACCTATTTATATGCTGTGGAAGGTACTGACTGGTAAGATATCTCAATAATAATAATAATAATAATAATAATAATAATAATAGTGAAAAACGGTGATACACATAAAGAGGAAAGGAATAAAACTAAAATTGAAATATAATATAATATAGAGAGCTTCTATGAAATGGCGTTTAAAGAAGCATTTACACAATAATTACAGCAATGAAAAGGACCAGCCCTAAAGCCACACCCAACATTGGAGGTTGGATCAGTTTTTGTCTAATCGTGCTATATTGCCTTGCTAAACCTACTAGCACGCATGCCGACTGAGTAGTCCGAAGCATACAGAAATACAGCAGGACTTCAGCGGGGCAGTGATGGCACGGGTCACTGATTTCGTGACTCGGTGACCCACCCAGACCCGGTTACCTGTGACCCATCCAGATCCGGTGACCCGTGATCTATCTAGACCCCCGGTGACCCGTGACCCATCCAGACCATGATCCGAGTAGACTAACTTGGCTATAGCTTGGAAACTAAGCAATAGAGACATGGGACAAATGACATTTTCAATGCTTAGGCACTCTAGATTATACTGGTGAAAACTGCTTGTTGATATTACTTCCGGTTTTAAATTTAAGCACTTCCCGTTTAGTGAAGACTGAAATGTATTACTTACGTTATTAGTTTTCACATGATGCTAAAAGATTTTTAAAACATGTATTCGTTTCAGAAAAATAAGTGTGGGAAAATTTTACAAAAAATTCCCACGGTCCATAACTCAAAAACTAAAACAGGAACAGAGATGTGGTCAAAACAGTTTTAATATTCGGGCATTCTATAATTTATTGGTGGAAGCAGCATTTTGATATCACTTTCGGTTTTCTAAATATGTCAACTTCCGGTTTTAATTTTAAGCACTTCCGCTTTGTGCATAAATATGTGCACACTCAAGGGGGATATGGGACCTATAGCTCTCCTTGACTACCAAATTTCCACATGATGAAATGGCAGTTGATCTAACTTTACATTAGATTAAACGGAATATAAATCCACCCCCCACCCCATTTGAGCAAATCCTGGGTCCGCGCTAGTGGATATTTATACAACAACATATCTCACGATAGCGAACAATCTGCTTTGAATGTTGCTTCCTTTTGAAAGAAAACGAACTTCGAATTATCGGCTGGACGATAACATACTATGGAAGGAAAGTGCTTTAAAAAGGAAACAAAACGTCTTTCGTCCGAAATTTTCCATAGCAGACACGAGTTCAAAATCTTTTTGTCTGTGTGTACGTTTCTGTCTTCTAACCACCAAACTATGCTCCGGCAAGTCTTCCTTCTATTATAACATTTGAGAGAAGAAAAATTTGATACTATTCTTCTTCACTATTCCACCCCACCACCCTTCACACAATGTTTGTGGGAAGAGAGAAACAGAAAAGCTGGCGCTTGAGTTGCTACTACAGGACTCTTTCAGCCTGTTCTGATCACGGAGTCTGAGTGGGTCACCGGGTCACTCCGGGTCTTAGTGGGTCACCGGGGTCTGAGCAGGTCACCGGGTCACTCCGGGTCTTAGTGGGTCACGCCGGGTCTGGGAATACAGACGAGGGACCCGGACAAAAATCGTGACCCGGTGACCCATGCCATCACTGCAGCGGGGCACCATTCTGCTCAATTCCTATTTATTAGACTAATGTTTTTGTTTTTGCTTATGAAGTCTGAAATAAAGCAAAATAACACATAGAAAGGGATGTAGTCCACGAGAGCAGAGATCTTATCTTCATTTCACCTGTCATTCATTGTAACTACCACGAGCGCAAAGATATCTTCGTTTCACCTGTCAATCACTTTAACTAACACGAGCGCACAAGATGTTGCCAATTTTTCACATTTTCAGCCTTTAAATGTAAATCGATTACAGACATTTCTGTTCATTTTGGAGTCGATTGCTTTATATTTTATTTTAATCTTTCCATGTCAGTTAAATACCTGTTGATTTAGGAAGAAACTCAAACAAGGCAACTCGTGAATTATATATACCTAAAGTCGGACACAATAAAAATACCTAACAGATAAGAATATTGCGTATTATTTATGATGTAAGACCAAAACAGGACAATTGAAAAGCTGGAAAAACAACTGAAGCATTTCATCGAATACTGTATGCTGTATCACGCTGTACGGAACATGACATATATATACTGAAAGGCTAGTTTCGCCATTGGCCTAAAGATGGCAATAGTATTCTGGAAAACTGTTCTATTAGCGGAACAACGCTGTATGTGCAAACAAGATGGCAGCCATTATCCGTTTTTCTCGAATTCACTTAAATGTGCCATACAGCGTTATTCGGTTCTACTTCAATTTATGCCTTAAAACTATTAGAAACGTTAGAGTTTTACACTAAATTTTAGGACGCTGTTCTGAACTCTCACTGTCAGGAAACATTTCTTGCGTCTTCTAAACTAACCAGAGGGGCTGATACTTTGAATTTTTGGGAGTATTGATGAATACCGAAATGTGTTTATACTGGATTTGACCCCAGAATGTAAATTTGAACTATGAAGTTTTCGTAAAGTGATGTTACATTACATTTGTTTGAAAAATGAAATATTATCTAACAAGAATGTAAATTTATTGGTTGACGTTTTAAAACTCTACAAATATTGAACTTTACATGAATGAAATTTTCGAATACCTGTATTAATTTGTTATTCAGTTCGACTGTTTTCAAATCTTTCATTCTGTTAAAACGGACATACGAAATTGTGTTGTGACGGTGTGTTTGTGAAGCTGGACTGTTTTACGAAACGAAACGTAATTTATTTTTATTTTTCTATAAAATTTTAAATTGGAAACTTTAAGCAAAGACTTTTAATATTTCCTTCAAACTCTGAACAAATATCAATGTAGCTTACCGGAACAATATGTTTTCCTTCAGAGTAATGTATGTATTTTGTTATTGAGCAAATAATTACTCTGTGTAATAAGATTACAGAATAGCTTTTTTTTATGCAAATAAAGAATACAACCGAAGGGTTTATCCTGTTAAACTGACTTGCGTAGTTCTAGTTCAATTAGAAAGCTAAGGCTAAGTAGCTTTTAATATGTAATGAATGTGTAGTAAGCTTTGCTTTCATAAAACAAAAAAAAATCTTAATCCTTCAGGTTCTACCGATTATGTTTTAATAAGTTTTTTCAACGTTAGATTAGTACACGTGAGATTTTTATTTTTACTCTATATTGTACGAGATCTTCATAGAGTGCGTTGGTGAATCTCGTCGATATTAGTTTTTTCCCTCCGCGAAACGTGAAGTTCTCTGCTACATTTTGTTTGCATGTGTTTTTTCTTTGTTATGGAGTGCCTGGGGTAAGATTCCGTACATAGACTCCATCTCTAACAGCAGTGCGCTGTAAATGCTACTCAAAATTTCTAGTTTATGATCTTCAAATAATTATTTGATCGTATTTTCATCGGTGAATTTGGCGTGTGATGGTCACACATTTCCAGTTACAAAACTTTCGGATTTCTGATATTTCAGCAGTCATCATCCTCGAGTTTTCCTAATCAATGCTCCCTTTTGAAGGAAAGTTCTTTTTCTTCTCCTTTCCTTCGTGATCGCATGTTTACTTCTTGTTTTCCTAGCACTTTCGAGAGTTTGTTCGGCATTCTTTTCACCCATAAACACGGAAGGTGATGTGGCACCGGTTACTTTAGACGTGAGCAGTGTACATGTCTCTGGCTGATGAACCTGTTCTTAACCTCTATGTGTTGAGGCCGCTATCCAGGTTCCAGTTCATGTGTCATGTTTCAGTTCTCCGACGAGGTTTACACTGGCTTACCCGTTTCAAGTTCTGAATGTTTTTGAAGAATTTTGTCCTCTTTGGGAGAAACCTCTCTCCTCCTAGTTCTTTTCTTTGGGTGGTTAACCCGCTACCGGGACGGTGTTCCTGGTCTGTTCGACGTTGAGGTTCACATGTGGTGACCTCTCTGTTGGGACTCTGTTCCTAATTTGTCTAGTGTCTTTGAACACTAGAGGCGAGAGCTAGGGGGTACGTCTGGTATGATGGGCTGGACGTTGCTGTTGTGCTGTTCCGGTCTGGAGTCTGCTCTGCTTCGAGCGAGTGAAAGGAGGGTTATATCTGTGTATTAACATGAGTTTTTACTCTGTTTCACCTGCTTTGATGGACCTAAAATACAGGTGAGGCTAAACTTGATTTTTATATAACCTTTTGCCTTGAGAAAACGGTGTTTCCTCAAGTGGGCTACGTTAATGCCGTTGACAAGAAAAACGAGGTATTTATTCGATACTTTTATTTACAGCATATAACACTGTATAATAAAGAGAGAACATAGGAATGTACCTGACTGTTTTACGAACCAAGGTACATTATATAGCTTACTAACTTAGCATTACGACTTTAAACAATAACTGAAAATAATTACATATGTTCACCATTATGTAGATGCATTAAATAAATAAAGTCATAGTACCATGAAACACAAATCCCCATTCATAAAACTAAGTTTTGGTCATGTTAACCTTCACAGAATTATTATATTAAAAAGCCTGCCATCTAAATTTCTTCTCGATAAATATTGAGCACAATAAAAACATCCCACGATGTTCTACTGCTTTGACACGACAGGAAATATAAATATCAACGCAATACAAATACATTGTACGCGGTTACACACCAAGTAAAACATGTAAGTAAAGTTAGTCACAGAAGATTACAAGTTAGTTTGTTTGACAAACAATATTAATTTGGTGGAGAACGTAAAGTGTAGGTTAGTTTATATTACATAAAACTCATACTGTAACAACTTACAAACAACTCATCTTGTTTAAGTTACATTAGGTTAGAATACATTAGGTTGTTAGTTTCGTTAGGTTCTCGAAACATTACCTTGATTAGACTGCAGTAGGTTAATATCCAATAAGTTATTTTCCGTTAGCTCACATTACGTACAGTTTGACCTATAATATAGCCTTTGATATTATACAATGTTAACATGGGTATAGTTTAGGTATTCCACCCAAAGACCTAACCTATCCATATCACACTTCCTTCTCTATTTTTCTTTCAGATTTCTTCCATGCATATGGGCAGACAACGCTCTTCAAACTCTGAAAAGCGCCGAATCTTTTCATTGTTATTACTATGGACAAATTTATAATCCTAGACCCAATATACACAATGCGATTCGTGTGCTTACAGAAATCCAAGCTGAAAGCAAAACTAAGATCTACTCTGCAAATATGAACCAATATAATAATTACCAACTGGAAAGTTTACAGAGAGAGAAATTAATTTTTCTTCAACGAGAAAAGTACTAGTTTTATGGCAGAACTACAAGTGCTCTGCTTCACCTTCTCAAGGCAATCGGTTACCAATTCTGCGGTAGTTGAGAACTTGGTAAACTTGATTTTATATGGGCCAGTCCAGTAGCTTCTGACTTTGGCCCGTCACGATTCGCCCATTTACAGCCAGTTAAAATCCACAAACATCCATGCCTCTACCGGGATTCCAACCTATGACCTTGGAGTCGTTGTCTTAAGGCCTTAAGGTGCAGTGTCGTTTGTGCAATGATTGCACGCAATGACCGTATGTAGCGAACGCATGCGACGGAAGCATATAGTGGGGTAGTTTTCGTTTATGCGTTTGGTGCACGCGGTGGCACCTACTGCAATGGATGACATACCGAAACAGGTATGCTTGTACATTCTAGAACGTTAAGAATTAGTCGAGAATGTTATGAAATTGTTGGTAAAGCCCAAAAGAAAGACAATATATGCAATGCATTTAAAAATATAGTGGAAAGGACACCATTCCAAATTGATCACAAAATCTCTTATTGATAATGAGAACAAGTTTCATTTAACAAGACATCAGTTTAATTTTAGTGCGTTCGAGTCCTACAGTCAATCATTCTGAATAGAGCTATTCCAGTATTCCTCCTTACTTCGATCATGCGAATGCCTGGATAGTACCTCGACTATGGCTCTTGTCGCTGTCCTCCCTACTTTAATCCCAGCCCTTCAGATATAACCAAAGAAGTTATTTTAAACAGTTCATTTAATAATAAGAGTACTGCAGAGAAATAAATAACAAGGGAACAAGGAAGAAGTACAGAAGCTACCTGCAGTCAAGGGCTAAAAACGAAAAGAACGAGACACACACAGACCACGTGCTGATAAGGAACAATGCCCTCTTGTTTGACTTGAGTTACACATGGACGTAAAATTCGTAGATCTATTTTTGTCAAGGACCACATATGATATCTCCAGTGTTGCTAACTAATACAACATACATCAATAATACAGATTATGCAAATAGGAACTCTAAGTGCTTACAGCGGCATAAATGTAGCCTCATAGCTGTAGCCGTAGCCACATCAACTGTAACCTCCTTATCAGTGCGGGTTTGTTATATGGTGTCCAATTGTAACCTCCTTATCAGTATGGGTTTGTTATATGACGTCCAACTGTAACCTGCTTATCAGCATGGGTCCTATATGACCGCTCGTTAACCTGAGGCAACGTTCTATTCCCAAAGCTTCATACGCATACTATGCACACTAGCGTCCTCAGTTTTTTGTTCAAAGAAGACAAGAGACTCTCAATTTTAGCACGAGCGCCTCTTACGACTGATTCAGGAGTTACTTGCATTTCAGTAGGTAGCTGCGTGGGAAATATTGACTTTGTGTAACTTATTCTGTTTAGTGTAGTTTGTAAATGCGTTTGTTGTGTTTGTACTACCGAGAAGAGATTGAAAAAAATATGTGGAGGTAGATAAGTGTTTCAATAACCTATATTTTATAATATTTTAAAAGAAAAAGTAATAGCCTCGCAAAACGAAAAAATGTATTTGTTAACTCAAGGCAACATTAGGACACCGAGGTTCACAGGTAAGTTGGTTTTGTAAATTTCCTCTTTGATTTCAAAATTCGACTTACAACTGTTTTCAATTCGTTCTTTCCAGAACAGAAGCTATCTATATTCTGGTGGGACCTGCCGTCTTTCGTAATATAGGTATGTTGCTTCAAAGCAACTATAGGTCATATTGATTCTCTATTCAAAAACGTTTAGGTTTCACTTTTTTCCAGAGGAGACATTATGTTGAAATATTCAATACTTGAAATAAGAATTGAAGCTTTCCTGGCGGCGAATATTATACAGATGTTCTCGGGATATCAGCCAGGTGAAGTCCGACGATAGAGCCGACGTTTCAAGAACAGACATTGTTCTCATCTTCAGGGCAAGTCTGTTCTATTCAATACTTGTTTGTTTACCTGTAACGACAGGAAATGTTTTTATTTGGTAATTTTAGTGTTTGTAATATTCTTTCGTTTTTAAAGTTGATTTTTATTTGCTTTTCGTTGGATTTTTTAGATCTTTACTTTAGTACTGTTATTTTAATTTCAGATAGACAGAATGAATCCTGATATATTTTATGAAAAAACAAAGGGCAAACCTGTGCCTGTAGAAAGTGACGATTCAGATCTTCTGTCTTCAGATGACAGCGACCTTGATCCGGATTATAAACTACCAACACCAGAGGAGACAAGCAAGCAGTTCAGGTGAGTCCTATTCAAATTTATTTCGTACCAATACAACGCATACAATGTTTCAGGATTTATTTCTTGTAATGAAATTAGGTGAGTCTTGTGTTTAGAAGAAATTATTTAACTCTTCTTCTTTTTCTCCTTAAGATTGAGAGATTAGAAAGACTACTTGCTAATTATCCCTTTCCTGTCCAAATATCGTTACAGATGATTACAATGACGATATTGTCTACGAAGAAAATTGTGCAGGTCCTTCTACTTCTACAAATTTTTCTGATACCTGTGCTCGACCTACGACCGTTTCTGAGAATCAGTCTTCTTCTTCAACTTACACTCCTTCAGAAAGTAGTCAAGGAAGAAGAATATTATGGAAAAATATCCCTCAAGGAACTTCGATTTTGAAGGAACCTACATGGTCCGATACACTTCCTATTTCTTCCGCTGTGTTGGAACCAAGCGAGTATGTGAGAATGTTTTTCAGTGAAAAGATTTTTAAACACATTACAGAACAGTCCAATCTGTATGCGTCGCAAAGGAATACTAATAAACCACTTTGTCTTACTGTAAATGAATTAGAACAATTTATTGGGACTCTATTCTTTATGTCTGTAATCCATGTGCCGAAAGCTCGTTTGTATTGATCCAATGAGTTGCAAAACAAACAAGTTTGTGAGATTATGAGTCGCGATAGGTGGCAAAAAATCAAGAGTAATATGCATTTTAACGACAACACAACTTTTGTGAACAGAGGTGAGGAAGGACATGATAAACTTCACAAAGTTCGACCATTAACTGACCATCTTGTAACCAAGTTTCATGAATTACCTAAAACACAACACCTGTGTGTTGATGAACAGATAATACCTTTTAAGGGTAGAAGTAATCTTAAACAGTATGTACTAAAGAAACCAAAGAAATGGGGATATAAAAATTTTGTTTTATGCGATGTAAAGGGAATTGTTTATGATTTCGAAATATATACGGGAAAAATAGAACCAGGGGACGGAATGACAGATGTTGGGGCCAGTGGAAATATTGTTCCCAAGTTGTCCAAAACAATCCCTAATGATAAGAACTACCTAATGTATTTTGATAAATGGTTTTCTTCTATAAGCTTACAATTAGAATTAGCAAAAAGGGGTATACATTGTC
>JAGDQP010073914.1:0-10329 GCA_022664845.1 Lepisma saccharinum | reverse complement strand
TCCACCGTATAGCCCGGACCTTGCACCGTCTGACTACCATTTGTTTCGGTCTCTGCAAAACTCTCTTCATGGTAAAAAAAATTGGCCGACGGAAGCGCCGCTGAAAATCACTTGGCCAAGTTTTTCCACGAAAAACCAAAGAAGTTCTACATCGATGGAATTATGAAGCTACCCGAAAAATGGCAAAAGGTCATAGATAATAATGGTCAATATGTACTTGATTAAAATTGATTTTCAATAAAGAAATTTTTTGTTCAAAAATGTACCAAAAAACCGCGGAGACTTTTTATATGACCCTTTATAAAGGTTATGCAAAATGTATCTCTGTCGGTGTTCACAAAATCTGTGACCATTCAGATATTTAGTCGTTGGTTTCTGCTGACAGTTTCATTTGATTTTCTGTATATGTTATAGGAGGTCCCGGATGTTCAGAATCTTATACGTTCTCCCGACTCTGACTAAATCTTTTGTGCAACTCAAACTCTTACACGTGACATGGAATTATGTCTATGTATCTTCCTTGATAATAATTGAGGTATTTCTTTTCCGGTTTACAAGAAATTTGAGATACGCACACTGTTCGATCTTTAAATAGGCATAACACCAGCAAGCTGTCTGCATTGTGTTCACTTGGAACAGAGGTTAAAAATAGAGGGAATAGTGAGAAGAATGTACCTGCACGATTCCTGGACTTTAAGGTTCACTGTCATTCCCAATTTTAAGTAGCCACACCTCGTATTTACGAAATCTGCTGCATTCTTAGTGTCGTAATGATGGAGAACGGTAGTTCTTCGAGTGACGCTCACAAACTAGTCTCTTAGCCGCAGTCACATATATACAGCTAATTTCGGATCAGTAGATTTTGAAGCTTGAACTTGTATTTGAAAGTATTTTGCCATACTAAGACAGCAAAAAAAAGTCAGAAGGAGCTTCCTGGGACCTCCTAGGGCGGTTCAAAAAAAAAATCCAAAATTTAACATTTATCATCATAGCACTGATCCCAGACCATATAGGCGGTCGGAACTTGCGGAATCGTAATCTATGGTTCAATACCTTTCAAACGGTGTATCACACGTCAAAATCGGTGAAGGGGTTCTAAAGGTATTACTTTTTCAGCCCAGCCTAGTCACAGAATTTTCAAAAATGATCGAAAAGTGTGCTTGTCATTCTGTCTGTCCTTTTGCTTTAGCCTCAAATGGTTGGTACCAGGGAATTTTTGGGGTCAATTCCGGGTCCTCTAGGGTAAAAAAAAAATGTTTTTTTTAAATAGGAGTTTGTTTTCGAAATACGAAGCCTACCATGGTCCAAAATCGACCTTTTGTGCACAAATAAAACTACAGATACGTTAATGGGTAAGTTTGCTATCAATTATTTTTAAGTAAGACTGCATTTACTCAATTTTGCAATCCGAAGACATGCTTTTGTAGCAAAATACATTGGCTACAGCTTCCTGTAAAAGCTCAAGTAGGGTCTTTCATGAAATTTCCTTCGATAATCTTTCAGTTTATTTTATTAAGAGCAAACGTGACAATACATCCGTAAAACTTTTGTTGTGTGTGTGTGTTAAGCCTCGGATAAAATATTTTCTGTTGTAGTTAACAACACATGGGTTAATATTCATATTTGTTACATAAGTTAATTCATTTCGGTGTTTTAATTTTGGTGGTTGATACTCAAAAGAGATGTGCGATGAATGAAGTTCATTCATTGGTTGGAATATGACGATGTTTTTTCTTCACCTTCAGATAAGAAGAAATTTGATATGTTCGCAGATTCACCATCTCCTGGAAGGGATGTCAAACCTAAAGTGACAGCATCGGAATTAATGGCCGCCAAATGGAAGATGCACGTTGCGTCAACTTCAAGGTTCGTATGTAACCCAAAGCACCGAATTTGTGACGTAGTTGGTATGTTGTTCACAAGGAGAATATGTTTGAAGAGTCCAGGGAAAAACTATCATAGTCCATTCAAGTCGAAATTGACATTGAGCACCATCTGTTAGATCGTACGGAAAGTATCCAGCTGTTGTGTAATAAGAGGAAGGAACTAGTCAATCACGCAAAAAGAAAGCATGCTACATTTTAGGTTGTGTGTGTACTGAAAGGAATTCACAAAGTTTGTCAGCTACAAAAAGTTCACTTCCTGTGACCATGATAGTCTTTCTTGTGGGTTCTTAATTTTAGTAAAACTGTTGGTTTGATACGTCTTTCGGGAGTTTAAGAGGTGGTAGAAAATTTAAAACACAGATGTCAGACTATATGTAGAAGCTTTTCCGTTTAAACTAAGATCGATGGATACGTACTAAACTTAGAACTGCATAAAATAGGATGTCGACGAAATTTTTTTTCGACAGTTTAAATTATGTTAGCGGTAATTGGTACTATATGATGTATATTTGAGTTAATAGTTAATATAAGGTGAAAACTCACGAATCATCCCTAGAATCAAAAGCATACGATTTATGATGTAAGTTTTCAGATTTTACACATTGATAAAATGGTATGGTTTTGTTTACAAATTGTAATAGATTAAAATAGAAACATTCAAAAATTCTTCGCGGGTGGATACAGCTTCCACTAGGTGTCAAGAGATTGTAAATTTATTTGCCTTGAATTTTCTGTTCGTTAGTCTTAAACAAAAATGTATTTCTCTTCTAAATAACTATCAAGAGCTGTAGTAGAAATGTCCTGCTTTGTACTTCGCATGAGTGTGTTAAAATTATCGTTCATTGAACACGATTTGTATCAACAGATATTCGGTTATTCTCGCTATTTTTTTTAAATTTTTTTTTTTTTAACTTAGCTATATACAAACTTAAGCTGACGTTATTACGATGTATCCTCATTTCTGAATACAGGCCTCCTATCGGGTCACCATTTCAACTATTTGCCTATACCTGTGTCCCAATAAGCTAGAATATTTTGGCATGTATATGTTCATTAGTTTGAATCTAAATATTGCTGTTGGCTACATGTAGGACAAGGAGACGAATAATTTCTCTATACTTACAAACTAAATTGAATTTTAAAAAAGTAGCTACATTACATAGATAACTGTGGTTTCTACTATTGCCTGTTTCATTGTTTATACAGTAATTGTAACCCCCAGGAATATTACGAAAAAAAAACAAAAAAAAACACCAAATATGAGACAATGTACAAAACTGGAATAATATTCTGAATCTTATTTTTAATTTATACAAATAAGATTCATATATGTAGCTGTTTTATCACATTAGTACCAAGTGATCTTTTGTACACGTCAACGGTAAAAGCTAGTGGTTAGTGCTTAATTTGAATATTAATTGTTGAAATTATATTTCATTTACAACAACAAATGAAGCATTATCTCTTGTTTGGGGGTATTTACTAAAAAGAACGTGTATGTTACTTAATAACACACTCTTTAATGTTGATTGTCGTAAAATTAGTAACTTCGTTACTCACTTCATAGTTACATACAAATTAATAGGTTGAGGATGTACAATGCAACGAACAACGCCAGTTTCTACGTGGAATGGTCACTAAATGTAACTTACTTTAACACTTTGGACACTATTTCAACTAATTTCAGTTTGCATGCTTGGTAGGAGGCCTGTGAATAGTGTAGGATTAAGGATAAGTCCCAATATAGAGGGACATTAATTATTTTTAACTGGAAGAACATTGTGTGAGAGTTTTATAATTGCTACTACTATGTTCATATTAGACTTTAATTAAGTTGAGAAAAGTAATTACAGTTAAGATTGCTAACCGAGAAAATTCAGAATGATAGGTTATTATTTTAAGGTAAAACAACGATCTCCAACAAAAGATGGCAGCACTATCTCCGTATATGTCTAATGTATTTTTATCGTTGCACGAAAATTTTAATGCTGCTTCTACAAATTCAAGCCTGGAGAGTTCTAACTTTCAGGGAAGATAGTTCATTACCAATTCAAGAGTTCGATCAATGTCGATTTTTATTTTATTTTTTCTTCATTGTTGAAATCGCTTGATTGTTGTTGTGAATCTCAAAACCTATAACAGTGTAGCTCTTTCATCAATGAATAAAAATAAAAAAAAAAAAAATCGCCATTGATCGAACTCTTGAATTCGTTACGAACTTTCTTCCCTGAAAGTTAGAACTCTAGGCTTGAATTTGTAGGAGCATTATTGAAATTTCGTGCAACGATAAAAATACAGACCTATACGGAGGTAGTGCTGCCATCTTTTGTTGAAGATCGTTGCTTTACATTACCTTAAATTGGTAGTAAATGTTCTTGGTGTTTTGGTGTACTCATTCATAGAAAACGATCAATAGAAACATTTCTAAATCCAGAATTTTAGACACTGATAAAATGAAGTTTATCACACTGTCAACACTAAACCGCTTATATATGTGACAAACAGGACATCATTTGCTATTAGAGACTAGTAAACCACATTCTGCAACTTTTCACATTTATATAATTTTTTCATCGAGCGTTTTCTATGAATTTGAGTGAACATTTGAAGACGAAGTACTTGAAAACTTAAAATGACATATTCTTAGTAATGTTATTTGAGTACGCCTAAGATACCAGAGTCGAATGTTAATACTAGTAACATATGACATTCTGTATACATTTTAAGCACTTAAACCCTCTAAAAAAAATCTTAGGGAAAATCGTTTTGTGTCGTATATTTATTATTCTGAGAGATTTTTTTTTATATATATAACAGGCTTTTTGTTTATGGTATATAGATAGAAAAAACGTGCATGTAAGTTGCGACCATATTCAATGTGTGGACAAAAGAGATTGGACACTATATGGTAATGAAACGCCATTATTTATTAAATCTCGATAGTTGCTAAGTCCAGGATAGAACCCGATGGCGAACGTTTGGTACTACGGTGATGAACTTGTGAGTTCCGTAGGCCATAGAGTTAGTAAGTCCACCATGCATATCAAATTAACCACCCGTTCTGTCTGTAAGTCCTAATATGACGAAAGAGATTTTCCTTCATTCCACCTGGAGTACAGAAACCAACCCCATCAGTGAAGAAGGTAGGGGCTGGATCCGTCATTCCAGTTCCTCCCAGAGGTTTTCGGTGAGAGTAAGTTCTGGACTGTGAGGAGACCTGTTAATCTAGGAGACTTATTGTTCGCTTCCGCATAATACTCCAGTTTAGGCCTGGAAATAGGAGAAAAGAGACTTTCGTCCTTGGAAGAATAAGGCCGTAGAACTGCCACAATGTAGAGAGTTACCTAGAATATCTTACTACACTAAAGAGTATGTTGCCATGTAGGACATCCATTGAATCAGCGCCATGCTTGATAGTGTCCAATAACTTTTTGTCTACAGTATGCATTTTTGTATGTTGTAAGTCGAGTAAGTTATTTTAAAGTGTATCATTCTTCAATGTTGTTTCCGTCATTTCAGGTTAAAGAGGAAAGAGAAGCTACTCGACAGAGACAAGGAACCATGGGAAGAAATGGAAGAGAAACGATTTATTTTTATCAAAGAGGAACCACAGAGTAATAAGAGTAGTGAAGAAGGCGAGGACGAAGATGATCCCAGAAAGAGGAAATCTCAAGAATCCGAAGAGAAGTTTTTAACTAGAAAACAAATAAGCAGAGAACGTGACATTCCTGAGAAAGTGACTCCGGAGAAAGCCAGTAGAAAGGACTCCTTTGAAGAAAACCATGATGATAGTGTCAGTAAAACACAACAGTTTTACGAAAAGTTTCAAGGTGGTTTTCGAATTGGATCTCGAATGGATAAAAAAGAAGGTGAACCAACTGCGGAGGAATTGTCGAGCTCACAAAAGTCGTTATCATCGCCTGTTCCCTCTCCAACCAAACCTGCCAATGGCGATGTCCCGGCCAAAGGACCCAAGACAGATAGTGACAGTGAAAGTGCACGATCAGTAAAGAAAAAGAAATCTGCATCAAGAGAGAAATCTTCACGTGGATCCTCACGCAGTAGGTCGCGCTCACGTGGAAGATACAGCCGTGAACGTGAACGCGAGCGTGTGCGCAACCGCGCTCGTTCAGTGTCCTCAGATTCCAGTTCTCGATCTAGGTCCTACGGTAAACGTCGTGCAAGTAGATCTAAATCACGATCATATGAGAGACGTAGAAGTCGCTCGAGATCAGGCTCCTACGCAAAATATGGCAGTCGATCTAGATCAAGATCATACCGAAGGTATAGAAGCTCAGGATCGCGATCAAGAAGCCGTTCGCGCTCTGGATCGTATGATAGACGTAGAAGTCGCTCCCGTTCCTACGATAGATATAGTCGAAGTCGTTCGCGAACATCGTACAGAAGTCGAAGTAGGTCTGGTGAAAGACGCAGGTATGATTATAGGAAATATCAAAACAGATATCCTCGACAGCGTGGGACATATTATCGTCCACGTTTCCAAGGTAACTACAAAAATCCACGAGGAGGCGGCTATAACAATCGAGGCAGAAATTATAATCGAATGAACCAGAGGGGCAGGTACTTCAACAGAGGCAGAGGTCGAGGTGGGAGAAGATACTTCAATTATAATAATAAGTCTGGTAGTTATCGAGATAGGGATTACCACAGAAGATACAGGTCGAGATCTAGATCTAGGGATAGTGATGATCGTAGAAGCTACAGCAGAGAAGAGGATGAGACTATGAGGAAGGTGGACGAAGCAAAGGAGAAGATAAACAAGTATATAGCAGACAGCAGTAGTAAAGAGAAGGAGGTGCAGGAGAGAAAGCCTCGGCGCAGTAGGTCTCTAAGTGAGGGTGAAGAAGTGGATGAAGAGGAGGGAGAGTTCACTGGTCGAGACGCGGATTCTGATTACGGAGGTGAAAGCAAGTGGACTGAAAAAGAGAAAGATGCCGACTCTCCCAGCGGTGAAGAGAAATCTGGAGAAAAATCGGGAGAAGTACCTGAGAACAGCATTGATGAAATGGAAAAGTTTTTAAATAAAGTAAAATCACAGAAAGAGAAGAAAGAAGAGAGAAACAAGGCTTCAAGTGCTTGGTAAGTGTAATGTTATGAACATACGTTTGTAACTGTAACTATATTTTTTTTCTTATGACATAGCTAATGATAATGAATGTTAATTGTTTTATTTTGTAATTCTCCTATTGTATGCAGTGTTCAGTTCGTAGAGAATATCAACAGTAGACAGAATTTTTAAAAAAATTCGCTTTGTATTTAAAATGGAATGTAATAATTTGTTCAAGAGATATCCTGTACAACAGTGGTTTTGACATTTGCAGAAGTGTTGTGTTTGTGCTTTAATCATTTGAACACGCACACGTACACACCCATAAACACGTAACAGGAGCTCAGTGAGAAATAAAAATGTATAAAATAAGAAAAATGTTTTATTCTTTTAAAAATAAATTCATGCATTAAAAGTGTTTTCACTGTAATGGTTGGCCGTAGGATTTCATAGACATTTCTCTTCGAATCGGGAGTAAAGGAAGAAATTCAAAGCAAAGCAAGGCCTAGATCATTTTTAAACAAAAAAAATAACGTGATTTTTTTTGTTTCGGAGGATCCACAGTGAAAATCCAACCGAACTTATTTAATTAAATAACACTGTGGGTAGATAACAAGCAGATATGTCGACGTTGAACTAAATCCAGTTGTACTATGGGTTTTATATCATTTTATAAAAAGTATAGTAAGTAACTAGCATTTCAATAATTATTCCTTATTAGGCGGAAAATTGCTCATGGGGTCTATTTCTTGCGGAACTCACAAGTTCATCGCCACAGTAACGTTCATCATTGATTCTAACGGACAACGTGAAGCCAGTGTTCATCTCACGCATCAGCCTTCTTCGTAGCCTTAACACAGGATCAGTAAGCTTCCCTAGTTTCGAATTTAAGCACACATGCATCCCGTTATTTCACAAACTAATCGTATAAAAGCACTGGTAAAATACTTCATTCAGGCGAAGAACGGTGAAGCAGTAGTTGGAGTGACGGGCAACAAACAAATGTGAAGATTGTGAGTTCGAACCCAACTGAACCCTGAAATTTTATTCCACCACAGGCTCAATGTTTGTCTACGAATGGTTTTAGAAACATGTTGCAAGTTTTTACTGTGGTATCGAGTTTTTATTCGAAACTGAGAAAGCTTATTGTTTCTGTGTTAGAAGATATGAAGGCTGGTTCGTTGATTTTCCACAATCGAGACACCAATGATGTGTACTCTACTGTACGGGTCGATGCCACATCTCAAACTGACTGACACTGCCAGTTTCTCAGATCGCACGGTAATTTACGAGGATACCAAGTGTGGACTAGCCTTGATTTTT
The DNA here is from genome assembly GCA_022664845.1 of Lepisma saccharinum. Lineage (NCBI taxonomy): Eukaryota > Metazoa > Arthropoda > Insecta > Zygentoma > Lepismatidae > Lepisma > Lepisma saccharinum. The sequence goes on along the minus strand of JAGDQP010073914.1, from coordinate 2,052 downwards.
TCCTACACTTATATAAACTTCCCGGACCAAGTTTGCTGCAGAGTTCTGGCAAAATTGACATTAACAAACCTTCCGCATTAAATTGGTAAAACGACCATTGGCTTCTGTTAGTAATCGGCTTGGCGTAATTGTAGCGTGTTGGTTAACTAACTGGAAAACCAAGGTGCCATAAAAAAAAAAAAAAAATGTTTAACAACCTTTTGTTCGTACGTACAAATATTTGCTCCCTTTTCTTTTGTAATTTTTTAACATTTTACACAATTTTCAAAATTGTACGAATTTCACGAAAACCACTAATTCAGGTTAAATAATTATTCTTTCATTAGATATATGGAATACAAAGACCAAAAACGCAATGTGACATCGACCCGCTTACCGAGCATTAAAGTATACACGTGATTATGATTTTCCTGAGGAGGCTCGCTTGTGAAAGATCAATGAACAGGTTTAGGCTTCATAGCTCGTAAGACAGGATAAAATCAGTGCTGAAGCCTTTACTTCGTAAACAGTCTTCGTAACAAAAGGACTAGTAAACTATATCTTTCAGATGATATACCAACGTTGTAATGGTTAGAGTGACGGACAACAAACAAATTTGAAGATTATCGATTCGAGACCCACTGCAGACAGTTGAATTTTTTACCGCCACAAGCTTGATGGCTCACCAACATTTTATCAAGACAGGCTTATAGCATTTTTGATATGAAGGTTTGTCACGTGTCAACTAGGAATTTTGCTGCAAGATTGTGCAAAGTGGCCACAAACTACAGATTTGGAATGCCAAAACTAGGTTTCTATATCTTTGTGAGCTCAAAGATCTGATAAAAAACTAAGTTGATTTCTTGTAAAAAAAAAAAAAGTCCGTAAATCCAAGGAAGCTAAAGAAACAAGGTAGGTGCCACGCGCATGTGGCCTCGCTGGTATGACGTCAGCTGTAGTCAAGAGAGCAAGAGGGTACGATAACAATCATACGAACACTAGCTGCAACCATGAGTTTAACACACAGAAGTGACATAAGCTAATTGACAAAATGAATTAAAGAGCCTTTGACTTACCTTATGCAACAGTTTTCTTCATTTTCTTGGTCTTTCTTCGGTTACTAGCGTCTATGGACTTTTGACGCTTCTCAGCCCGTCTTCTTCTGTTGAGAGCCTTGATCCTCATGAAGGTCCGTGTTTTCACGTAGCACTTTATCACGAATGGGTGTAAATCTTCGTGTTTTTCTTTCAGAATGTTTGTGAGGGTCTGCACTACGTGACGACATTTTCTTCAAGTACTTCCGTGGAAATCGGAGAAGCAACTCTCAAACTTATAAACTATATGTAGCCACGACATTGAAGGTCGGATAAGATGACCGCGGGAAACACATTCCAACCAGTCATTTTCTACTCTTAATAGTCCTGTTTCCTCGCCATAAAATTTTTTATTTTTTTGATAAACAGTAGGAAATTTCTTTTTTAACTTGTAAGATAAGTAGCCAGCAAGTTTTGTGACAAGTTCACTTTTTTCGCACATTCTCGGCAAATGATTTTCCGAATTAATGCTACCACTGTTGGAAATAGAATTATCAGTTTCATTTAGTGACTCTTCAAAGACTTCTTCTTCGCACTCATCTTCTTTACGTATCACTTCTGTCGTAGAAATAAATGTCTCTTTGTCGTCCTCGATAGCATCTTTGATTACTGTAGAACTGAGTATTATACACTCCGACTCAGTTTGTGTCACATTGCCCGTTGTAAATACATCTGACACATTTTTTCCAATTACAATTGATTTCATTCTAGAAGTAACAGAAACTGGAGTCGGATGATCATAAAATTTCCCAAGACCTCGGATAACAGAAAATAAACTTTCTAAAACATCTTGGTTTAATTTTGAAGTCATAAGGAACGAAAATCCTTCACATTTCAAGTCGGCAAATAAACCTTCAGTGCTTTCAATCGAAACAAGAAAAGCTGTTTGAAAAGGCAGAATCTTCGTTTTCCCCACAACTCGCATCGATTGGCACAATGTCGCTAATTTTTCTAATGCTTCATTCTGCTTTTCTACACA
>JAGDQP010073913.1:0-10330 GCA_022664845.1 Lepisma saccharinum | reverse complement strand
TGGGACTAGGATATCAATTTTAAGAGCATATGTATTTATTTATTATATTAGGTGTAGGAATATTAAAATCGTTATTTGTATTAAGATTATATGCAGCACAGAGTCGATATAAAATCATGTAAAGAATTTAATTAATTCGTTGACAAAGACCTGGCAAGTGTTTCCCTCTTACGTACATGCAAGCTGATGACCGAAGCAAACAATAGCTGAACTTCCTGGATTGATTCACGCTTATGGAAAGAGCCAGAAGAATGAACCAAACCATTAAGGTAAGAAAGCAACGTTCGCGGAATTTGGAAATGATGTAAGGAGAGGTGACGAGTAGATTGAAAGAAGGAGAAAACAGGATTCGGATTTTGAGACTGAGAGCGAAAACACCAAGTTCTGAATAGTGGAAAAGTGCACGAAACCCGAGACTTGAATACGCGTGTCTCGTTTGAGACGATGGAACGAGCATCAGCTTGCAAGTAAGTGTCAAGTCAAACTGTACTTTTAAAGGGTCACATAATTACCAGAAGTCACTAAAAATCTATTTCGAAGTAATTTAGCGTAATTTTAGAAAAGTTTAATAAAGTTTAGGTAAAAGTTTGTTTAATGAAATATAATTTAGTAATAAAACTGTGTTTGGCAACATTATACGAAATCAAAATGTTTTATTTAATTAATAAGACCAATGCCATACTTTTGAAGTTAAAATAAGTCATTTGATTCTATTTCGATAGTAGTCAGTTCGGTGGCCTGGATCGGCACAGGTACCGCTGGCTTCGCCCTTACATTGTTCAGCTCTGCAGCCGATCACAGAAAATTAGACACATTTTAGCCGATCAAACGAGGACTACAAGACTACTAAACATAAATCCGAAATCAGTTTTTCAATTCTTCCTTTGGTTAAAACGCTTGTCTACGTTACAAACGAAGTAAGGTTAAAACAGGACTTTACGAAAGAAAAAGTGAGGTTAAAACAACACAACTCTATAAGGTTCGTTAAAATATGGAGTAGATTGCAAAAGTATAGACATTTGTTTTGAATTACACATTTTTTTTTATTTTATCACAGGGTTCGAAAAATATTAGGGTGTAAAAAAAACAAAAGTATATACTCAAGAAATAGTGGAAAATGTTATTTAGTATCTTCTGAAAATGCGAAATAATGGATCAAAATATTAAAGAAAAATGTGAGAAACCAGAATAAAACAGGTTTTTAATCTTCTGCCCCATCTCTAATCCATGTCTATGTCATTAACCTCCAGCTTCAGGGTGATTATGGTGAAGCTGCTTCGTTTCACTATGATTTTTTAAAATCAGAAGTATCTTCGCCAAGCGTTTGTGATCACTTTAACTGCAAGGCAGTTAGCAACCCCCATGAGTGAAATTCCGTCACATGCTGATGGACAGATGTCTGTATTTGTGGTGACTGCCGTAATAGAGGTGGCTGAAAGATGGCTTACCGTCGGCATCTGAGTGGAAAAGCGAAGTCAGTCCAATATATTGATTAAAGGTGGCTTCTGTCGTGTCAGGCTATTGAATAAGGGCCATCGTCGGCTCAGAGACGATGCCCAACTGAATGACATCATGGCAGAGTGCAACAGGTGACCGGACTGCTTGACTCCACTCATTTCACAACGTAGACATAACCCTGAAACTAATGCTCCAACCGTACTGCCACTGCCATCTATTATCAATGTTTTCAATTAAAAGGCAGGACAAAATAGGAGAGAAAAATCAACGAAGCTGCCTTCAGATGTCTAACACAACCAATCAGCGATCTCAGTATCTAACTCACCTTGCTTCGCTGGGGGCTCCATGCCTTCGGCATACTTTAGTTGGAATGCTCAAAAAGTAGTTCAGATGAATTATTTTTCGTTCATAATACAGATTCTCCGGCACATCAACTTCAATTCACAGCAGTGCTTTTCTGGCACATCAATTTAAGATAATGTAAGAAAAATGCAAGGAACAAATTATTAATAATATATATGAATATAAAAATAATATATTTCGAAAGAATAAAAGAACAAGAAATCTTGCCACCTGCACGGATTCGAACTCGGGTTTTTAATCGCTAATCTAACGGCTTATCAATGGAGCAGGTTACAACCTGGCAAATTGCTGTTTCAACATTTCACTTGTATTTCGTGAGTGGAAGATCCCTGGTTCGAATCCTAGCAGGAGCAACACTTTCTATTATTTATTTATTTTAAAATATATATTTTCCCAACATGTATAATTCTAGCAAAATTTGAAAATATAGCTCCTTGACCTATAACTATAACTGACAAGTAATTCTTCTGAAGGTTCTAACTTAGTCTGGCGGTAAACGCATCGGAAAGCTACCGAAGAGGTCAAGGGATCAAAAGGCGTGATTTGTTTTACATATGGCTTGTGTCAAGATCTTTTTTCAAAACCGTAGATTTCGTAAAGTCAAAGATCCTGGGTTCGAATCCCAGCTGGGTCATAATTTGTTTTTATAAATATATTTTATATGTTCACATTTATTAATAAAAATATCTTTATCGACACCATGGATTATTTCATCACAGGAAAATGTCAGGTCTTAGCCTGGTGCAGTGGTAAGTGGCTGCATTACTGAATAAAAGACCAGGGTTCGAATCCTGGCAGGGACTTTTTAATTTTGTTATTTTTTAAAGCGGCTTGCAAGGACTGAGCAACGAGCCAACAATTGTCACTATATATTAACAAATAGAAGTGTTATACCAGTTGGAAAAAGTTTTCTCTAAAAACCTATGAATATCAGTCAAACTTTCTTGCACCAACAACCTGTATCTCGAAAACGAAGGAAAATATAAAAAAAAGAGATCAAAGTTGTTCCTCTTATCTAGCTTACCCCAAAGGAGTGGAAATTTTACCTACTTCGAAAATAATACCAAACAAATTCAACAGAATAAAAAAAGATTAAACTACAAAAATGCAAGAAAGCAATTATTAATAATATATTTGAACAGATAAAATATATTTTTGAGTGGTAGAGCGTTGGCTTAGTATTCAGGAGGCGCTTGGATCAATCCCAGATTTCGCCAGGACTTTCCTTCAGTCACGCCACACAAATGCCGGGATGCTACCTTCAACCTGCCCGACACCTTGCCTCATTCTTTCTCGTCCCCTATTCCCGTCTTCGAATCCCAGCAGGGCCATCACTTTTTATTGTTTTTATAAAAAAAATAATAGTAAAAGCAGCGAAGAGTGCCAGAAAGCAATTATTAATAATAAATATGAAGATGTAAAAAATATTTTTTTAAATTAAAAAAATGAAAAAATCTAACCACCCGCCAGGATTTGAACCCAGGTTTTCATTTAGTAAGCCATTCAGCCACGCTAAGATCTGCCAAATTCTCTCGCAGCTGCATTTAGCATCAACCATTTCCGATATAATAATTTAAACCTTAGACCGCCATATTGGATCCAAGATGGCGACTTTCCAATATGTCGGATTTTTTCCTTTACCTACACTTTAATGTAAGTATTTCTACAAAATTTCGTGCTTGTAGCTTCTCTGGATCTAGGCTTGAATTAGAACCACCCGGAAAATGAGAATCCGCCATATTGAATCTAAGATGGCGATTAAGGAAAAACATACCTTACCGTGATGTACCGTTGAAAGTAAACCTATGTAGGAAATTTCCACTTTCTATCAACAGCCCTTTATGATTTTATATTTAAAGTTTTCCGGCGTGATATTGGAATAAATATGACGACTAAAATATACGAATTATTTCAGCGTAAACTAGGTTCCTTCCTTAAGTGCCTGACCAAATGTTACGTTTCTAGCATATCTACCAGTGGCCTAAAAATTCATTTTTCACGGACATTCCGAATCAAACTATGCAAAAACAATCACTTCGGCAGCCATATTGGATTGAAGATGGCGACTTTTGCAACATTTGGAAGTTTTCCCGTTAGTTTTACCACATGCTAAACCTGTGTGCCAAATTTGGTATTTCTAGCCCTTTTGGAAGTAGTCTAGAAGGTTTCTTGTATTCCGACTTTAGAGGTGTATAATAATAATTCATGCGTATATAGTATGCAAGCCTTTACTTCAGAAACAGTCTGCGTAACATCAAAGGTATAGTACAATGTTAGTCACTATAAAATGCCTCTATTGCCTTGTGGTTAGAATGACGTGATACAATTTGAAAGATTCCATATCCAAATCTTGCTACAAACAGTTGCAAATTATACAATCTAATTAATACATGAAGCAATCAACAAAATCCAACTAAATATGTATAACATAGACATTTATTATAACCATTTAAAGTTCTCTATTTTGGCCAACTGAAAAAAGGTGCTGTTTTGGTTGGTGACTCCGTGGGTGAAAAATTGGCGATTTGGCGGCTCGATGTCGGCCCACTCTGGTTGGCAAAACGTCACATTTTGTGCAACATCAGGTCGTTGAGCCAGCATCTCAGGCCGATGTCAGAGCGGATTTTGCCGTCAAAATCCTGACGTTGGCCTACCAACATTTTGCTCAAGGGAACTCGTTTTGGCTCACTCCAGTAGTTATATTTGCTGTACCCACAATATCTGCTGGATATATCCGTATGCGTCACATAAGGAGGCGCCTGATGGAATGAAGTAGCTCCAATACGAATAGATATATCGCACGTACAAAAAATTAAGAACAGAGCATTTGATAACAAAGAGCCAGTAAACATTAGATTTTAAGGTTTTAAAAATAATACTTTCAGTTGGCACAATTTACCGCCCATTAAATAATTTATTATTTGTATTATTATTCATTTGGGACATAGAATATTTACTTACTTCATTTTTATTTCTGCCCGAGAGTACTCTCGAGAACCGGTTTACAGCTAGAAAAAACTAATTCCTAAAGGAGCACTTCCATAAACTTACCGCCGTAGCTTCCGATTAAGGTTATTTGTAAAACCGCAGAAACAACACATTCAGATTATTTATAAGGGTTACTTCTCCTAAAAATTGAGAAAAAGTGATTGATAAGAACTTAAATAATTGTATTTACAATTTACATCATTTCGTGAGACAAATATGGAAGTAAATGTCATGCTTCAAATTTTCCACCACTTTTAATAAAAGTAATTAGTAGATGGCAGGAGAAAACAGATGGATTAAGCAGGAGCATAACAGTATTTTTGTCGTGTAGAATATAATCACGTTTTGAAAATCAAATCAAAATTATTTCCTCCCTGAAACTGATTGTAAATTAATTACACGTTTTGAAACGTTTAAAGCTGGAGTACTACGGTAAGAAGAAGCTCACAAAGAATAAAAGTATATCCTAAGGTAATATGGACAAAGCTCTCATAAGGGAGAACAACATATTTGTAACAGAGTACTTATTCTTAATGCTCCTAGACTAAATTTAAATTATTAAAACATCTAACTTTGGTAGTAAGCGAGTTATCCGGACAATGTGACAATTGGACCGGAATTCATTCTAATTGATTAATATGTTATTAAGAAGTGTGTATACAAAGTTCAGTTCGTGGTAACCCATGATTCGCGGAAATAGAGGGTTCAAAGTTACAGGGGAGTGAGGCATGTGATGTCCGAGCAATGTGATAAATGGGCCGAAGTTGATTCTAATTGAATAATTACGTCATAAGTAGTGTGCATACGAAGTTTGGGTTCCGCCAATTTACAGCTCCCTAAAATAGAGAGCCTGCTAAATCGGAAGTAGAGAAATTGCTAATAACATTCGATAAATTTTATTTTTGAAGTTCTAGCTTCCGCCGCCTATTGAGCCATATGTACGCTCTATATTACACAATCCCTTGCAAATAATTAACACAGATACTTGTATGATCAAATTTACACTAATACGTCTAGCGACAACCATAATCCAAAAAGTGTTACGAAAATCTGTGTTGTTATATTTCAAGTTTATCAACAAAGAAACATTGCGACATGCGGACAAAAACGCGCCTGAAATATGTAAGTCAATATAAGACAAACATCTGTTGCCCGACTGTGAATGTCGGGAATTGGTTGGGCCGACGCTGGCCAAAATAAGCGTTTTTCTGGAAGGTTTTTGCTGCCTTTGGGGTTGTCGGCCCAACGATCGGGAACCGAGTGCGGCCCGACTCTGACCGGCGTCGGCCAAGCGGAGGGCCGACCCTGTTTTCTCAATTGAGTGAGCAGCTCATCTGAACACAAGGATGTTATTCGGTGCCCACAAGGTTCATTTTGCAATTTTGTGTCATCGGAACGAAATTCGATAAACCAATGGCGAATAGTTTGTATATTCGCCATTCCAGTTCCAAATGCATTGTTAGTGTTTTCTGTGGTTTGGTTTACAAAATACCCCAGTTTGAATTCATAAAGAAATACCTCTCGCAATTATGTGTTCTCTATGGTGTTCTTTTATACGACTCTTTCCAACAACACACCGCCTCCTGACTGTCTGGTAGTGGTACCCCAGCCTGTTTTCTGGAAGTATACAGAGTTTGTGACGTTAGACACGTGACTTCAGTCGATCCCTGTGTAGTTTTTCTGAGGTGTGTTTCCCACCAGGCGTCAAAGCGTTCAGTTCGTTCGCACCAACCTATAAAATAGTTATGAGTTAAAAGAGCAGTAATACAAAATCAACGTCGTCATTGGCAATAACTCAGAAACTTCTGAGTGTAGTCAAACAAAAAGAATTAATGATAAAGGCTCATATTGAAATTAATCTATCATATTTGGGGAATCAGTGGTCTATAGGAAATTCGTGTAAATAGTGTCAACTTGAAAATTTCACATAGAAACTGGGGACAGTTATTATATAGATGAAAATAGATGTTAATTTTAAACAAATTCCATAGGAAAAAGTTGTGATCATCGCAGCAGTTTGGAAGCTGCAGTTGATTTAAAAGTTCCGCACCATAGAACAACTCCGTTATTAATACAGAGAACGAAAACTGAAAAGAAAGAAGCAAATTTGTGTTTAAAAGAAAACATTTTATTGTTTCATTTGCTTGTGGTTTCAAGTACACTGGATTAAAATTAAGAACTTTTCTTTCTTTCCAGTTCTCACTCTTTGTATTAATAATTGAGTTGTCCTACAGTGCTGAACTTTTGAATCACGTATAGCTCCCAAACTGCTGCAATTGATCACAATAGTTTTCCTATGAAAATTGCTTAGCATTAAGTAATGTTTGCATCTAAATAATAATTCTCCCAAGTTTGCATTTGAAATTTTCAAGTTGATCCCCTTACGCGCATTTCCGGTACGTTACTGATCTCTCAAATACGATAGGTGATTTTTTACACATACATAAGATTTTTTTTTCAGTCATAATCACATTCACTTTTAAAGATTTTGAACCAAGACTTTAGGTGTCCCTGGAAAGGTCTGCTCGGGACCCTGGACTTTGAGGGTCCCAACTGGCACAGTCCCGGGGAACCAGGGACGGTTGATCACCCTGATCAAAAATCGTACAGGGAAAGTCGTTGTACATGATTTACAGATTTCTTTTTTATACTAACTGCACTTGTACTTCAGGAATGATTGCCCGATAATAAGTGACATAGACTTAACATATTACACCAAGTTTGCTCAGGCAGTATTCGATGCGGGCAGCATTTGATGAATACCTCCTTCAGTTTAAGTACTCGAGGAAGATTTAGAGCATAATGCCAGCACATACAGTTGCGCTGGTCACAATGTATTGTACGTAAAAATATAGTGCGAAATTTGAGTTGTGACACCAATTCGTTGGTTATGAGTTTATGTATATTTTATGAAAACCAGAAGTCTGAAAATTCCTTCGTTATGTTGTTGTTCATGATTTCATATGCCGTATCTCAGTCGTATAGTGGGGCAGAAAATAGTATCAGGACATTTGATTAACAAATATTTTGTTAGAGTATGGCAACATTGGTAAGGTACGTGTACGTGTAGTAGGTAGGCGACGACAATTTCGCCTTATTAAGCTTTAACATTTTTAAAAGAAATTCGTTTCTATCAAAATGGCGCACGTAAGAAATAGGGTGATATTTTATTTATTGAAAAAAAAAAGTATATCGAGACTTGAACACAATTATCAGCCGGCCACGAAAAAGAAAAAGAAAGCTTTCCAAAAGTTTAAATTGCAAACATCATGCACCCCGTTTCGCCAGACTGTTCTCGAAATTGTTTGCAAGTGTAAAACAGAAATATGTTGTGTGTTACACCCCATATATTATACTTTAACATTGATTAATGAACTAGAAACAACTATTTGAGCAGTTATTATTGAAATATTTCAGTTAAATATTTTTACTTACATGTATTAGTAGAAGGTAAATTATTAAAATGAACAAAACATTACTTACGAAAAATATTGTAGAAATGTTAAAACTCGTATTTTATAGGTCATAATACCATTTAAGTTGAAAGTAATATCTGGCGCTCCAATTAAAATAATTATAAACTGTATTTAATAAATAGGTCCGTTGTTTCCCATAGCGAAATTATACTCACTAACACCTTTCAGAAACGTGGAGTGAAAACCAGGAACTCAGACAACTCACACAGAAACTACCTCCTGCGTATGATGCGCAATACATTCAATGTCCATATTTAAAGAATAACATTACGTTTATTAATTTAGAAATACACATCAACTTACCGTAGCAAACATTAGTATGATCTATGAGTTTTTCCTCACCACTGACTATACCGCGCAGGTGTTGTAACTGTTTTTCACCGAATACCTCATGCGCGCTTGTTACGTGTGTAGATGTTCGGTGTTGATAGGTGTTAAATACACAGTATTGATTCGTTTATGAAAGTTGCGTTAGTTTCATAGAAATTTTCACATACATGGATGTAGTAATTGAACTATGCCGAGTAGATACATTTTATAGCAGTAAAGTGCTATCTTGAAAAGATCGTTAATAAATTCAAACTACCAACATTTGATGGTCCCTTAGTTATGTGGGTATGGAAGTATATTAGCTTACTCATGGTCTTGTTAGTTATACTGTCTTGCTTCGGAGTGAAGTAGCGGGGCTTCGCAATCGCCCGATGCTTTGCACCGACGTGACTTAGATCTCTGGCTGGCTCCTGATTGAGTTGCAATGCACTTTATTTGTGCTTTAAGAATAGTAAGGTGTTGTATTTAGGTAAGTGTACTTTATTTATCGAAAATTTAGCACATCTAAAATTCCAACCCGTTACAGTGTATTGCCAAGAATTGTGGTAATAATAAAAAAAAAATATATATATATTTTTAATATGCGATGCTGTGTCTAACACAATTATGATTTTCCGACTCTGCTTCAAAACAAGCACAATAGGGATAGGACACTCAAGGACAAGCACATTAGCAAACATAGAGAAATTGCCGTCACCTATCAGCATAGCAACGATACCATGACTGCTATTCAAACTACAAAAATAATCAATAATACATTTTAGCATTTCTTTCATTCAATTAGACAAAGATTAACCAGTCAATTTCTTGTAATTTTAAATAGTACGACGATGTATTCTGTCATATATTTTTTCTGATATTCCTGGTAAGAAATTTTAGTTAATGCCATCTGAGTCACTGTGATAAGCATCAAACCCGAATTGTGATTTATTTTCAATATTGTATAAATAATAATAATTCTGCATAACTTCTCTCTTCAGAAATTCTGTTAAAAATCCTTAACTCCTTATGAGAGTATAGAATTTTCATTCTCATTTACAACAGAAAACCTGAAGTATTTGAAGCCTGGTATGGTCTTCCTTTCATTTAAAATCACTATGTTAAGGGAACTAAATACATTGCATTTGATCTGAACGTTTGTGAAGAAGAGAGAAGCCGAATTTTACGTCAAATGGTTGTTTAAAAAATTCCGAGTGATAGTGATGATGTGGTCACATATTAGTTAGTCTCAAAACGAATTTGGGGCACTTTTTAAGAGTCATTGGGAGCTGAACGCTCAAACATATATCAGGAAGTGCATTGTGAAGAGGTACTACTATATGTAACAGTACATTCCTGATAACCAAGGTTACATACGTATTCTGGCTAACTCTGGTCACTGGCTATTATTCAACGGAGACAGTTCAGGGAATGCTGGAATCGGACATCAACTTCGCCGTAAAAGACGACAACCTATCATATACCCAACTTGGTAATTCTGAGCGTATCCCAAATGAAAAGTATACAACTACAACTGGAAGACAAAGTAAAAGCCTAGTCAATATAAAAGGAATGGACAAAACGTTGTCTGAAGTTCACACGTGTTATTGATATACTCCAAAGTCAGGCCTTCGCTCTAAACAGAGACGTGCTGACAAGTATGGAATAAAAGGTCTGATGAAATAGAAACAAATTGATTAAATGAATGTAGGATATATCTAGTTTCCTGTTCATCA
>JAGDQP010073912.1:0-10330 GCA_022664845.1 Lepisma saccharinum | reverse complement strand
TCTCTCTTTGTTATCTCAGAATGCTTAAATAATTATTAAATCAAATTTTCCAAAGTGCTTTTTGCTCAATAGTTAATAACATCATTTGTTGCCATTAGTCATTCATACAACATCTATATCATTTGTTATTACTCCCATTGCTGTAGATCTTTTTACAATTAATATTTATACTACTTATTATCGCTACATAGACAATCCATATCATTATTTTATCTTGCCCTAATATTCTTTCATTGTTATATTTGCATTTTCTCGTAAAATATTATCATTTCATCATAAAACATTAGTCATCATTTCATCGTCGAATATCATTTCATCATAACACATTAATTATCATTTTCATCGTAAACATATTTTTAGTTAACATTTTGTTATAAGTTCTACCTCCTGAGCTCAAATGTTTTTGTCTTATTATAATGTATTCTTTCTATAGATATTAGATGCACTTTGTTTTTGACTTTCTACAACCGACACATCACAGTTTATTTTAAGCATTCCGGTTGTTATTTTATATTAGCAGAAGATTTACACAAAAGTGAGTCGTTAATAAAAGGAAACGCAATGTTACAACATACATTAAGCAACATAAATATTAAAATATTTCTTCCTTTGTCGACGAAGTTTGTATTTACTCATGATCGCACTCACCATCCTTTTCCTCTTTTGATTATTATTATCTCTCTCTTCTATCTTCTCCAATATCCTTAATTCCCATAACTGAGATGCCTTCGCTCTAATTTCTTCTTTTCTTTTCGCCCATTTTTTATATATCTTTCTCATTTTAATATCTACCTCTGTCTTCCCAGTATGGACATTAGCTTTCCAAAAAATAGATTCGCATTTTAGTTTCACAGTTTTGGTCACTACTAAATTCTTTAGTGGAATAGCAAAGCGATTACACAGATAATCAGGCACCAGATTTAAATATGGAGACATAATCTCTTGAATCTTACTTTTTTCCGGCTTTACATCAACATGTACCTCCTCCTCATTATCTTTGTACGGTGTCTCGCCAAGTTCCAATGACAAATGCAAGGGATTTGTAGTGTTAACACTTGGCACTCTATCTCTCTTCGACTTTCTACTCTTCGGGCACACCCGTATTTTTCTTTTACTTCCATGACCACTACTTCGACTACCAGGTCTTCGTTTCCGTTTCTGTACATCTTCCTGTGATCTCACAGTAGTAGCGGTTTTCCTTACTGAGTCTCGCCTCTTTGATTTCTTTTTTCTAATCCACTTCTGCTTGTTTTTTCTACCCTTATTCTTCTTTTTCCTCTTAAACAGATATACTGCTACCGGTTTTTCTTTCTGTTGTGTTTGACCGTTCCCAGCTTGATCTCCATTTCGACCTCCATTCACCATTCCTGTTACTGTATGTTCATTTGTTGCCATTGATTGATTCGGATGGCAACTTTCTGCCGAACCCTGATCACCATCTTTCTTTCTGGCATAAATCACCGTTTGCAGCTCTACTTTCAATCTTTTTTCAAAAGCTATCTGTTCTTCACTCCTTTCTTTTCTCTTTCTCTCTCTTTCCTCCTTCCAAGTCAATGGATTCTTTTTAGTATCATCCTTCACACTATTCCGACTCTGTGTTTCACCTCCTGTCACCATTATACTCTGTACTTCTGTACCTGGCATTTGACCTTCACCTACCATCTCCATTGTCCCTAGCTGTACCATGTTTTGTGTCAGCACACTACAATCCTCATTCACCAAGGCCTGAACATTATCGCTTTCAGAATATCTTTCTGTGACTTGTTCTTTTAATTCTGGAGTTTCTGCTCTTTGATTTTGAATGTTTACTTCAGTGTTCTCTTTGTCTTTCCTACATTCATTCCTATATGTTTCTAATTTGTCTTCCCATTTGTCCATTCTCTCATTCACATCGCTTCTCATTCTTATAAACTCCAACCTGAGATCATTACTCTCCCTTTTCCTCTGCTCTCGGTCCTCTTCTCGCTGACGTTCTCTTTGTCGGTTTTGCTCCTCTCCTTCCTGTTGGTAACGTTGAAACATCTGCTCCATCCTCTTCATCAACCTCGTTTCCATGCCTTCAATATCCTGTCTACATATGGTCCAAGACATATTACCAACTTCTTTTAGTTGTGACCTTTCTTGTCTAAACCTCGCTTCATTACTATCTGGATCGCTATCACTGTCATCGGATGCCCCACGTTGGGCGCCATAATGAAATATACCCGCTCTAACTCCTACAGTTGTATATTTCTTTGTATATTTCTTGATTTGCCAGCTAACTCATATATCGAACATGGACTCTTTACTACAATGATCTCGGGGTATTACTCTTTAGTTCTTCCGGATGACGTCATATACTTTATTAAGATGCCTACTTGTAGGGAACCCAGGCTTTCGCACATGGGTGAGGCGAAACTTAATATTACTTTATAAGTCTTGGCCTAGTGTAGAAATGCTACACTAGCAAAACCAGTAACTGTTTGCCGTAGAAATAAAATATAGGTAATGAGAAGATGTATTTATTGCATTTCAGCGGAATACTAAAATGATTTTTTTTTGAGTAAGTTCTCTGTGAGTTTCTTACATGTCTTTACCCTGCAAACCACTTAATCATACACTATTTACAATCTACTTCTTCACTGAAAAGAGTGACAACATACTTTAAGTGATAAGTTGGGTAGACCAATTATTTACCAGGTTTGTTTCTATTCACATTTTCCATTCATCAAATAATGTTTCCTAATTCAAAGTTGTTCATAATTTTATAATGCATTTTTGTCTGCCATCTATTTATCAACATTTACATTTAACCATAACTACATTCGCAAACAACAGACTGCTCCGCCTTTGTTGTGCAACTTTCATATGCATTACGAACGTGTATAAACGTGGAATTAAGCCTTCATTCATTAAGTAACATACACTAATTAACAATATAATTGCTTACATAATTACGGGTAATATCCAAAATAAGTCTTATAATAGTTTGTACAATATTATGTAGCCGATGTGCATAGAATGGCATTACTGTAGTAGATGTACATTACGTGGCTTTAGTGCACAAGGTAATTATTTCGTTTACCTACCAACAGATATTTTATAACATAATTCCGTATTAACTTCTGTTTGATAGTAACAGCTTATATATTGATCAAACCAAACCTAATTTAACCTACACTTCCATTTATGCTAACTGTGCGTAACAAACTCAATTGAGACTAACCTAACAAAACTACGCCAAGCTAAGCATAGCTTTGGCTTGCTGTATCAAACCAACTTACTTAAGGTGGATTCTCAGTTTGAAATTTGTACGTGATAAGTAAACGCTGGAATATATGGGGGAGGGGGGGGGGGTTAAATATGAATTCAAAAGAAAGGTCAAATATTGTTTTATACTGTACCTTAATTTAAATTTGCCTGAAATGCATTGCTGATTTTAGGGAAAGCAAATAGACTGGCAATATGGCGTTCCCTTAACACCACTTCCGCACCTGTCCGCTCTGTCCATTTTCCTTCCTACCAGTTAAAAACGCAATTGCGAAACGTACTAATTTTCTATAGTGTTTGTGAAGTTTGTGTGCTCCTATATCAAGATTTCACTATGTAAGTATCCTTTTTTCCTACCTTGTTTGCCATCTTTTATATATGCTATAGTGGTATATACCACTAGTCCACTCTTCCCGACACCTCTCTGGCCAGAACCTGTGACACTGAAACTCATCCGAGTCTTCACAAATTCCTTCCTCCTTCTAGTAAAGATCCTTCCCCTCTCCCTCCAAACCACCCTGTTGAACTTTACATTTTGTTCCTTTGCAAACAAATTGCTAACCCTGGCTTCGACACGTTCCAATCACATCGCAACCTCGCCACTGCAGAACGAGAAGCTATCTTCAATCTTCGTTCTGATTCGACCATCATTATCCGACCGGCTGACAAGGGAACCACCACGGTAGTCATGAACTACTCTGACTACCAATCCGAAGCCCTCAAAGAATTTTCCGATCCTACCTTTTACCGTCCCTCGAGGAAGATTCCACCCAATCCTTCCATAATATGATCCACACCTACCTCCAAGCGCATGGGCTCTATGAGGGGCTGTCACGTTCCACTGTCTCTACACTCCGTACTGACAATCCAAGAACCCCTAAATTTTACCTACTTCCCAAAATCAATAAACCTGATAATCCCGGCAGACCCATCGTTGCCAGTATTGGCTCTCCCACTGAAAGAATCTCCGCCTTCCTTGACCACCATCTCCAACCATTTGTCCAAGAAAAAAAATACACAGAGTAAGCAAAATACGAACAGTAATTTACATTTTCTGAATATAGTACTGCGACGAAAGGATTCTTGAGTATTCAAAATAAAAATACCATGAAGGAAGTTTCCTATGAATTGGTGAGAAATTTTATTATCCTTTACACCTTCAACACCTGGCATGATCTCAGCTGCACCTAAATGAAGCTCCTAGTCTCAAGTTCCAGGGAAAGCTGTTGAATTCGTTCTTCATTGTCAATTGTCTCCTGTCCCTTGGCTTACGGATCCTGTGAAACTACGTCTTTTCAGTAATTCACTACTCTTCATAGCTATCTACCCACACACACACATATACAGATACCGTCATAAAATAACAAGAAGCGCAATTTGTACTATCAGTCAAATGTGTGTGAAAAAAAGAGGGGAAATAACCTACCCATGACGAACACAAAGGTTTGAAACTACAAAACAACCGTCGACTCCTCAGTGACCTTTAAAAACACCATATACTAGATTTCTTAATATTTTCGGGTGTAAGTGTATATATATATATATATATATATATATATATATGTGTGTGTGAAAGAGAGAGAGAGAGAGATACATACTAAGTGAAAATAGTATTAACTTTAACAGTTTCAATTAAAAAAAAATGACTAACTCTTCTGTAAAACAAAGTGATAATAAATTGCATATTTAAGATCAAATTATACAAAATTGTTGTAAATATTTAAGATAGAAGAATATAATACAGTTAAACTATAGAAAACATTATATTTATATGTTACTTTTGATTACATATATATCATTTGCATTGTTCGACAGGATATCTATATCAGAGATATTCTATTTAGATGCACGATATGGGTACAATGTCTCAGAATATTTTGGATCAAATGATGATATATTAGGATATAATTTTTAGAATATTAAGAATATATCGTTGGTTGGAGTTTCAGGAATATCTGCAAAGAATAATTGTTCTCGACATATTCGTAAATGTACTTGGGATGCGCTCTTTTTGGACATTCAGATCTTCGTAGAATATTCTACTCTTATACTAAGAATATCCTTGGGATATTCCAATGTCCCCACGGGAATATTCTTAGCATATTAGAAGACTGTACCTGCGCTGTGTGAGGTAGACCAGTGTTGAAGGAAACCAAGTACTGAAGTTCAGAAATAAGTACCGGTATCGAGAAATTCTGGTATCGACCCATGTCTAATTTATATAATACTTTTAATTCCATATGTATCATTTGCATTATAAAAGAATATTGAAGAAAGCACGAAGTACTGAGAGTCAGAAATAAGTACCTAAATCGAGTATTGAGGAATTCTGGTATCGACCCATACCTATATTACTTTTAATTACATATGAAGCCTACAGGGACAGAAGGGGAAGTGTGCATGATTTTTTTTGTTTGTTTGTTTTGTTTTGTTAACGCATTTTAAAGTCCAACTTTTCCATTTACTTCCATGTATTTCGTATTTTAAAAACCGATATACCTTGGTGATTTTTGAGCCTTTGGTCCACCTTTGTGACCGGTTAGCTATCATTGCGTAGTACTTGTTGCGAGGGCAAACTCATTTTTTTTTAAAGTTCACCTTCCCCCTTCTTTCCTTTGTACGCTTCATATATATCATTTGCACTGTAATGTTGAAGAAAGTATCGAAGGTCAGAAATAAGTATTGGTATCGAGAAATTCTGGTATCGACCCATCTCTACTCGGGATGATGTCGAAAGTAGAAATTTTTGCTTTTTTTTTGTTCTGTATTGTTAACTTGAATTAAGATGTAGTGCACT
The DNA here is from genome assembly GCA_022664845.1 of Lepisma saccharinum. NCBI lineage: Eukaryota > Metazoa > Arthropoda > Insecta > Zygentoma > Lepismatidae > Lepisma > Lepisma saccharinum. The sequence goes on along the minus strand of JAGDQP010073912.1, from coordinate 4,284 downwards.
TCGGTCTCGAAATCCATGTGAAGCGGTAATGTGAATTATTACGCTGATCACGTGGCACCCCTTTCAAGAATTGGTTTTACGTATGTTATTTCTAAGAGTAACATTGACATTACCGACATCATCATTACAGATATTTTAGTTATTAGATACTGTATTGATATGGGGGGGTTAGTTTTCGAATAATTAATAAGCCAAGCTTTACGTTTAGTTATTCGCAGACTACAGTCGGAATCAATCAACCGGTCACATACGTCACTTGGTAATGCTATATGATTGATCAATAAATTCCCATCACTTTGTTTCGCGGTTTCCTTACCCACTTTTCACCATAAATTTACTTTTAAAATAGCTTTTCTCTACACATTTCCAACAAGTAGATCCGAAGGTACTTTCTTTTTAGTAATAAAAGCACTTTCCTTGGATACGCTAAAAGTTCTTAGTTTATTCTGGAACAAGATTCACTAATGAGCTTCATTCGACTTCCTTTAATGGCCAAAACAAGCAGAAGGTCAACTAATGAGCATTATTATTTGAGTCACACATTGTCTCCAAGTGCCAGTATAAGTAAGATTGATTGATTGAATTGCTATTAACGTCCTAAACGAGCTGGTAAACCTATAAGGACGGGACCTACAGTTTAAGGTGGGCTCCGAACCACCTGTCCCCCCACCAAGAATCGAACCCGGGCTTGATTACAAGGCAGCGAGCGTTACCACTCACCCACATTAGTGACGTGTGAGATAATTTATTCCAAGAAATTGTACATAGATTCAAAATCTTAGTATCAAGCTCTGGCAGGTTTCCTTTGCGTTACACGTCGTGTGCTAAGATCCTGGTTTTCGTATACTACTATTAAATTTTTCTATACTTCCTTGGCTAGAGTAATAGTTTGTTATTACAACACGACATGTATTGCCATCTTTACTTTAAATGAAACAGAATAGAAGAATGGAGAAAAAGTATGCAAGCATGAAAAACATAAAAGTGAGTCCATTAAAATAAAAGGCTTGGCGTCACATATTGTGGATTGTAAGTAATGGATCGGCCGTTTTCTGAGCAAATTATGATCATTTACTAGAATTTCGTATGTTCGAGTACAAGGGACTGCCTCGAAACTAGCTGATCGCAAATGCTAAAGTCTGGGCGTCGTTTGTGGACCTCGCTACATTTTTTCGGGTTGTTTCACGCACACAGTGAACACGACTTAACCATTTATCCTAATTTTTCTTCCTTTAGAAAAAGCAGCAGATAAAGCAACTGTCAAAGTTGTTTACCTTCGCAGTGTATTAAAGTTCGTTTTCTTTTAACAGCTCTTGCAAGCTAAACATAAACTTAGATCTTAGAAACCATTGCGTTGATTTATTCCAGTTTAGTGCGTTTATGGTGGAGAAAATAGGCAGCATGCTCTGTGACCGTGAGCTGATATGGTGACAACGCTTTAGAGGTTCAACTTCAACCAGCATCACCACGATTCTTTTTTTTTTTTTTTTTTTTTTTTGTTTGTTTGTTTGTTTGTTTTGTTCTTAATAGTGGGTTGTCTAGATAAACATCAATATTTATTACGTGTTCTTTTCAGGCGTTGATGAGTACAGGATTAAGGAGAGGTGATCCACGACTGAATGAAATGAAAGAAAGATTGAAAGAAGCGCACAAACAATTTGGAAGAGAGGGTACTCCTCCAGAAGCTGTAAAATTGGACAAGAAAACATTTAAGTGGTAAGTGCATTTTTTCTCAGACAGATTGTATATGCTGCGTATGTACTGTCACTTTGTTATATTATATTTTATGGCTGTACAAAGTGTTCTAAAATTAAATTTTTAATTATTTATAGGACTTTTGTTGTTATACATATAAAACTAAAACATACAGCGTTTTAGGTTCGCAGTAAGAAAACATATTGTCGTGAGAGTCCTTGTCAAAATGCAATGAAACTGGCGAGTCTATACTACCTGCAAGTGGATTTTTGGGACTTCCGTGTGGCTTCATGGATATTAATATACATGAATTGTTATTTCTACTTACTTCGTTAGAAAATAATGTCGAATTATAGTATTGAGAGAGAAATTGTTTTTTATAAACGTAACTAGCTTGTTTGCCGTGTATTTTTAAGATTGTAATACATTATACGTTTAAATTCAGATTACGTAAATAGATACTATAAAATTTGGTATTTTGAAACACTATATAAATTAATAGATCAGCTGTCAGTTTGAAGTTCTGTCATGTGGAGTAAACAGTCTTGTTCTATATGTTGCATGGGAATAGCTAAAGCAATGCAAATAAAGACATGGTATTACTCAAGGAGGAACTAATAACAAATTTACCTAAATATCAATCCTCGGGAATGCTGTAGTCAAATCTGCAAAGCTTTTCGCTACCCTTCTGGTACCATCGCCAGTACTAGATAAAGATTTAAATTGAATATGTTATGTATGTTTTTAATTGTAAATTATGGTGTTTACGTGTGTATGTACAAGTAAATATGTTTAATTGAAGTTATGTAAATTATGGTAATATGTGTACATCTTATCACCCCCGATACTTGTAAGCACTACAATTTTGTATTCAGCTGTTTTGTGACTGATGCTAGAACATGCAAGGAATAGAGGAATACCGCAAGAGATAGCTTATACATAAATCTAACTGAGCACAAATTACCCCAAAAGTTTATTACATTTTTCAGGAATGGAATGAAATTTGCTGTTTCCAACATTACACCCCTCAGCTAATTAATTCATTTGTTCCATTGAAAATTCCGCCTCTCTTATGAATGACATTAGTTCGCAAGATTTTTCATATTACATGGTATTGTAGCATTATGTCATTATTTAGTATTACCCTCAAAATCCACGGTTAGGAATAACAAAAAAAAGATAAAAGCCTTCACAAACTATCGAAAGACGCAGGGTTCACTCGGGCTACCAAGGGGTACACAATTGACAAAAGGTTGGGAACCAGTGATCTAGAATCATCTTCACTGTCAAAGCCCGAGTTGTGGTTTATTAGGTACACACGTTATGTGAACGATGGAATATTGTTGTAGTCCACATACACACTTGTTTTCGTACGTGATCTTAAAACTGCTCACCGCGGTGTTGTAATTTTGCTTACTCATTCCTTCTCCGTCACAGTTATAGCTATGCAAGTTATGCTTACATACGTGTGTGCCTTTATTTTCTTTCTAAACGTGTAAGTGTTAGGTCCTAAGAAAGTTAACTTGCTTTGTTACCGACATGAGCTCTACAACTGATAAGTTCATCTGTGCGTACTTCTGTTTACTAGATGTGGCAGCAATGAAATACAGTCGAACTCAGTTTTAACGACATCCAGGGGACGTGTCGTTACCACCAAATGAAAAATTGTCTCGTTATAACCAAATGTTGTTGTAACCTAGGTTTGTACCATTGTGAGGAATATGGTGATACCACAGAATACCTGACGCTATAGGCGAGGTGTCGTTATAACCGATGTCGCTATAATCGAGTTACACTGTATATTTTTTTAGTTTTATTAGTATAGCAGCAACCAATGATAAGAATGCTGTCGTCTGCTCTTCGCGTTGCTTCTTCGTGATTGGGGACCGTTTGATACACCGACGTGACTAGTGTATTTCCTAAGAGTTTGTATTTTATATAGTATACGAACTTTGAAAAAAAGGCTAGAAACAGACTTTTACTAGTCTTCGCAATTGGTTATGGTTTTTGTGTCTTTTGGACATCATTCATAATATTATTTGATTTTTTTAAAGAAGAAGTAGTGGGTAAGAGAATTGTGACTGAATAAAATGTATAATCACGTGAGACCTTCTTCTTCCATTCATAGTGTGCAGTTCTGAATGCAATGTATATAACCCTAATGAATTTGTGTGTGGTATGTTTTAGTGTTGAGATTGTCAGCCAAATGTGATTAGTCTCTTATTTTCCATTTTTCTTTTCTTCATTTAATTTCAGGGTTGTCTCAGCGAACATTTCCATTATTTCACGAGCTTTTCGACATCAGTTTGTTATACCTGAATTCCAGCACTTTTCAAAATGCATAGAGGAAATTTATTACAAATGCCAGCCAAATGTTGCAGGAAAGGTATGATTCTGTATTGTGCTTCGTGTTGAGAAAATGAAATCATCTGGAAGAATGAATAATTACTAACAAGGAAATATTAAGCTTTAGTAATAAGCAATGCCACGCGTAACTTCTGACAAATTCAAAAAAAGACAAATCTAGCGTATGGTATGATACAAGAGATGTTGGAGATCACGTTCTCGGCTAAAGAACACGTATACAAT
>JAGDQP010073911.1:0-10330 GCA_022664845.1 Lepisma saccharinum | reverse complement strand
TTACAACACAGATTCCTTCTAGAAAGTCATCATAAGCGATTCAAGTTCCAGGCAATAGGCGTACTTCTTGTTTCTTCTCACTTGTCATGACAACCAGTTTTCATTCATCGTTTTCGGCATTACCTATACTTCTCAGAGTTGCGACAGTTGCACTCTGTTACATTTCATTTACGTTTCTTCAATCTCGTCAGAACAATTCACAGTGAAGGCAAGGGCTCACGCCCGAAACTTCATTCAACAAAAAGTCCTATTTTTCCTTCCTTCCTTCTTTCCTTTTGGCCGAGCCACAGCCGCAGTGACACTGAAGCTCTTCGATGGCGCGTCTACGTTATTTCATCAACGAGAACAAGTCTTCGATGAAGTGATCCGACTCAGCTCTGAACCGGTCTGGAGCAGTTCTGACTGAGAAAAAAAGAAGGCCTTGTTTCTACAGTCCACTTGCAGTACGAAGAACGACTGAGTTTTCAACCCAAGTCTACATCTTTGCCGCAGTGAAGCTTGGTTCATCGCCGCAGTTATAGAGGTAGGAGAATTGGGTTCTATCACGTCTGTCTTATATTCTGATGCTCTCAACGTTCCGTAAGTTGCATTATAGTACTAGTTGTTCGTCTGTATAAATGCAAGGGTGTTAGTACCTTCATCTTCTATCTAATTTTAGTGGGTTCTTTCCTTAAACCTCCAATAGAGAAGTTAAACTAACCCCGGTGTTTTAATCCAAGTTCCTGTATTCTCGCTACCAAATAGAGTACAATCTCTACAAGAAATTGTTAGGTTTTGGCTGTTTAATATTAACGAAAGAAAGTGTTACCAAAAGTATCCAACAAGCATACGCTTAACGTTGCAGTACAATCGTAACAAGATTACAGGTAAGCTACCCTCTCCATTCAAAAGATTTCTCAACGCATTTGAGAAATTTACAATATGGTAGGTTTCCGATGCAACAGATGAAAGCATTAAACGACGATGCTGATAAACCTAATCTCGTAATTGTTCAGATAAAATCTTTTCAGAATGTTAAGGAAACGGTGAGGACTAGAAAAAGAAAACGTGTCGTCTGGCAAAGAAGGAAAACAATGTGGTTTTAAATGTGAAAAATACTGAAGACTGAGAATTATACTACAGTCAACTGAGTCTGTGGGAGAAAACTTCTTATTCATAACATAAAACACAGAAAGCCAAGACCTTTATGTACCATTGGCAATGATCAATCACCTGTTAGATTGCGTGGCTAGCCAAACCACATAATCGTCTACCATAGTCAGTGAGTGGCTCAGGAGGAAAACACAGGCAATATGAAATAAATAGAGTGAAACAAATTCTAGGCCAGAAATAACTCCACGTTGAATTGTTGATATTGATATTATTAACATTACTAAATCCTTCCTGCCTGCTGGCCAAATTACAACAATGTTCGTTGTTCATTACAACCAACCCTTAGTAGCAAGTGAGCAAGGGGAGCTGATATTGTAGCTGACATAGAAAAGGATTTAAAGAATATTTTTAGTATTTATATACAGGAAGTAGAATTTGTGAACTACATAGATTTTATGAAAATGTAATCATAGTGAAAACAACTTATCACTAGCTGTTGGTGACTTGGAAATATTTGAAGATGAAAAAGTCAAAAGAGCAACTATTTTAAGAAGTGTCGTACGTTGAAGCAGTAAAGAGAAGTTCCGAAATTAAACTAAAGAGTCAAAAGTGCAAGAATTTTTCAAGTGGTTCCTAGCAGCACCTAAAAGTGAATAGATATCATAACTCCATTCTTGTGAGATTTATAGACTATCAAACCTGTTCTCACATCAAGCAATTAACAGATTTAAGAGTGGCACTCAAACTGCCATACCAGCAGATGTAAAACTGAACATTTCAGCTCAGAAATGCCACTGGGCTATCACGTACTGTACAACAATCCACAAATACACCAGAAACAAATCTCTTGTTGACATGATGGTTTAGTTGCAAGTTGGAGGTGCCTACAAGTATAAAATTGAGCTTGAGAAACGTGTAGTGTGTGAAAGATGGAAGAATTTGAGGATTTTATATATCCTCATTTGTCATAGAACGACGGGGTGTTGTTACATTTGTAGTTCAGCATATCGATTTCCAGCCAGACGAAGAAGGGGCCGAGTATGAGTTAGAGTGAACAAACCATTACTTACACATCTTGGCCTTCTTCCTTCACACATTCTCTCCCCTACTCACCGGTCCTAAACTAAAGACTACACATACAATTCACTGATTCCCGAGTAACCTCTTTCTATAGCCCACACATGAATTGATCAACACTTTAATGCACTCCAAGTGTTCGGTTTTGTAATGAAGTGTGACCTTGGATTACCCTACAAGTAAGGCCATTTTAGCACGATAAGAAGCGAATACCTGGAACAAGGTCTTTAATCATCATAACAATCGCCTTGTTACTATTCAGTCCTCTGCAGCTTTGAGCCAATTTTTGAATACAGCCCTGGAAGGGCACTTTATAGAATTAGGAATAACAACTTGTCCATTGTTTGCAGCTTGTCGTCCATATTTTGCAATGTTCTTTTTTTTCATCAAGATGATTTTGGATAATGTGATACGGACTGCAGTCTGTAAGCGCAAGATCCAGTGCGTAAGGTGGAAGGGGAATTTTCTTGGTAAAGCATCCACTTCTCGTCCTCCGTCAAAATTCTGTCCATAAATAGCTATTTTCTGTAACGGGGTCAATAAGGCACTGCAACTCATGAAATACCAATTTTCCCAGTTTGGACACATGACCAAGCAGTGTTTTCAATCTAGCTACTTTGGAGCTAAAAACTAGGCTATTTTGAAAACTCATTTAGCTACCAGTTTCTAACTTTTCCTATTGTGTATATAGGTATTTAGTTACAGTTTATGCATGCTCTAGCTACAAATACATCCAACTCTAACATTGGTAAAATGGGGGTTAGCTACTTTTAGGTTATAGCTTAGTCCTTTTGAAGTGATTGTTGTTGGCAACACTGTAACCACGATCTTGAAGATGACGGTTGAATGGGTCGATTGCAGTAGTGTGGCCAGTTCTTCAATCGTTTGGCGTGGATTTTCTTTAACAGTTGTTCGCAGAACGTCGTTGTCAAGGTCGACAGAATGTCCTTGTAATTCGTTATCAGTGAGGATAGGTTTTCCTTATCTTACTTACAGTGTAAACCAACCATCTTTGACATTTGTGGACGTCAAGGGTAATGTAATCATATACAACACTGATATTTTGTGTAGCTATGGTCACTGAATGCCCCTGCTGGAACTCATAACATGCCATACGTTCTTGAGGCCATGTTCTAAAAAACCCGTGACACAGCCACAAAACTTCCTACAGATCGATCTCGTTTCATACACGGATGAACTGCCTTACAGGCCTAGTCTGTAGTTCATAATTAGCTCGTTGCATGGCGTCGTTTGCATGGTAATACTAGAAATGATAATATTTATAGGAGAATCAAATAGTATCGACAAAGTTATTGACATTCTTTCAATTGATATAGGTGTGTTCATTTTGTTCATTGGCTTAGTATAAAATAATCCAGTAAAGTTATTATTATATTTCCTTTTTCAGCTGGCAAAGAAAACAGACACGGAAACATAAATATAAGAGAACTTTATGTTGCAATCGGTAATAAAAATAAATAAAATGACTCCCATTATTGCATATGATAGCGAACAATGATATTTCAATAGTTACGTAAATGGACATATCATTTCAATATGAAAATAACACCTCAGGTGAATCTGCTCCGTTACAACATAATGATGGAAAACAAGAACAAAACAATCACCAACACCTCCACAAAAAGTACACACAATCACAACCTTTACGTGTTATAAAGAATATATCTACTAATCTGGAAATAAATGACCTATATAAACAGTTACTGAATAATATATTTCCCATCACAGGTGCTTCACGAAATAGAAATGGCAGTGGACCGTTGCCCATGATTCGTTTATTTACCAAGGACCCTAAAATAATAAGCTTCCTTATAACAAATGGTATAACAATAGGACGAACCAGATATAAGGTGGAAGAATCGAAAACTAAAGCTAGACCGTTCCCATGTCGAATATCATGAAGAAATGAAATGCCCTAACAAACCGGCCTGTTTTATAAATGCGGTAAATTTCATTTGAGTTTTGAATGTACAGTAACACCGAACAAAAAACTACTGTGTTACTTGCCGAAGATCTAGGCACAGAACGGCAGCAACAGTTTGTCCACAACCCCCGATAAGAAATAACCTAAAAGCTTCAAATAATGTTTATAGAACTAAAGAAACCAACACTGTTCCACAAATCACAAATCATGAAAGACAAGCTGAAACAGGGACTGCTATTTCAGGAATCAAACAGATCGAATACAAATGTCAAGATTTGATTCAAAGCTACACGACAAAGATTCTGAAATGGACGTCCACGGTTCTTTCTCTCTCGTTAAAGACTATAGCAACTTCAAAATGCCATAAAACAAGCCTCTGAAGAACTTTTTTCAATGCCACTTAAACATCCTCAGTTCAATAGATGGACATATTTTTGTGGGACATGAACCTTCCAGAAGACATAGAAGACAAATATGAATTCCTAATTCATAAACTACAAACCAACATTCAAACAGCATTTTAAAACCATTTCCAAACTATATTTAAGATCTTCCAGGAAACAAATCAAGTCAAATCAATGTTAATAGTGTAACAATTTTCAAATCATCATTTTACTTTCTACAATGAGTTCTCAGCGGATACCACGGGCGGACCAACTATATCTTCATTTCAACACACTGACACCAAGTTAGAAGTAGAAGACAATTAGAATCAGCCGAACAAAGTTGCAGAAGATTAACAAATGGAAACCTTATTCTTTTTCCTTTCTTACCAACTTATATAAATATTAACCAAAATTTAATTTTAAACCACAATTAAATAAAAAAGTAGCTACTTTGGGTGGAATTCCTGTGGGTTTTGTTTGTGTGGCGATTGTGTCTTTGGGCGGGGTCTGGTTCGAGTAATTAATTTTTAAACATATCAAAATTAATATTTTTTTCTAAATAAAAAAAAAACAGAACATTCCAAAGGACGAAAGTGGCCTTATTTGGCCAGAAGTCCAGCTTTGGGGCCCTGCAGACCCGAGTATTTATTACTACTACTATTGCAATCGGTAAAATTAAAACATTCGAACCAGATGGGTTAAAATAGAGTTAATTTTAAAACCGCAACCAAATTACAACAGAAACTCTGATAACTGTTTTGTTATGAAAAAGAGTGTGTTAAAAACGATTCAATAAAGTTTACCAACGCCACTGTAGTAATAAGGACGCCATCTTGGAAAATGACCGCCATAAAGAAATAATCGAAATTATAACCCGGGCGTCCAGTTTCCTTATTGTGCAACTTCCATTATATAGATATATTCGCGAGTTACACTTAGGGCTACCTATGTTGCTATATTCTATCACAGCTATGAAGAGTCAAAAGCATATTCTTGACAGCAAGCATAATTTACAATATTCCAATTTAAAAAGCATAATTTATTATATTCTAATTTTCTGGATGACCCTATAACGTTTAAAGTTATAGTAAATTTGAAAAAGTACAATAGTTACGCGCACTATTCGTTTCTTTTTTATATTGGACATCACCATCAGAAGGGGTTTTCCGAAAGCAGCAGATTCTTCAAGGGGCGATCAAGAATTTCCATTCGTGCAAATGTTGTTCTTTCCTATTCATCGTAGCATCGATTTATCTTCCTAAATACGAGTACAGATAATGTCGTAATACGTGTCGCCTTTACAAATTACCTATCAAAATTGAGAGGAGTAATGGTTAAGGTATGCAAAAGTAACATTTGGAAACTTTAAAGAAAAAAAGTTGAGGTTAACTTTTTATGTGTGCTTCGTGCAGACACACGTTGCACCTTAGTGTGTCCTTGTACAAAATATTCGTGTTATTGGACCTTAGTGTGTTTATATACAAAATATTCGTGTTTTGTCGAGAGACACATTGGACCTTTCTGAGTCTTTTCACAAAATATTCGTGTTTTATGGAGAGACACGTTGGACTTTAGTGTGTCTTTGTACAAAAAAAAATGAGTTTTATGGAGAGACACATTGTACCTTTGTCTGACTTTATACAAAACATTCATGTTTTATGGAAAGACACATTGGACTTTAGTGTGTCTTTGTAAAAAATATTTGTGTTTTATGGAGACACACATCGGATCTTTCTGTCTTTGTACAAAATATTCCTGTTTTATGGAGAGATACATCGGATCTTAATGTGTCTTTGTTCAAAATATGGCATGTTACTGTGTCTTTGTACAAAATATTCGGGTTTTGTGGAGAGCTACATCGAATCTTAGTGTGACTTTGTACAAAATATTCGGGTTTTGTGGAGAGACACATTGCACCTTAGTGTGGCTTTGTACAAACTATTCGAGTTTTGTGGAGAGACACATTGCTCCTTAGTGTGTCTTTGTATAAAATATTCGGGTTTTGTGGAGAGAGACATTGCACTTTAGTTTGTCTGTGTACGAGATATTGGTGTTTTGTGGAGAGACACATTGTACTTTAGTGTGGCTTTGTACAAAATGTTCGGGTTTTGTGGAGAGAGACATTGCACCTTGGTGTGTTTTTGAACAAAATATTCGTGTTTTGTACAGAGACACATTACACCTTAAGCCTTTCAATTATTACCAAAATATAATTGAGCGAAGTTTATGACTGAAACCGGGACCTCCCCCTACGAAATTCAGAGCTTTGTGCTGAATTAGTATATTTTTATGCGTAATAATATGTATTTAATTTACGTTTTATACTCAGACACACCTTGACCAATGACCAATGACCACCCTTCCTCCAAAAAACAGTTTTTTAGATAGGTGCCTGGGTTAAAGAATGCAACTTGAAGTGGGATTTCTATATTTGTGTTCTGCAGAATGTCACGTTATTTGACATTGAAATTCTTACGTGAGGTGAGTCCCCTACATGTAAACTCGCTCAATGCTTGCTTAGTATAATCCTTGGATTGTGATGCTGATGCTTCTTGTGTCATTTGTGACGTTGCCTCTTAACATTTAGATCCGAAATTAGAGATGTCTCGATATTTCTTGAAGGACTCCTTTTGTAATTTCGGTCTGACAAACCCACCCTTCAATGTGTAACTATTACCTTTTAGGCACCCTGTATATAGCGAACAAGCGAAAGAGAAATACAAAGGGGGTAATTGTAAAGGTTCCATAACAGCAACACTAAAAAAAAAAATCTCTTGTTTGATATTGCATGATTGTTAGCAAGTGTATATGAGGAGTCTGGAGGGTAATCGATATGTGAGCCGTGCTTGTGTATGTACGCATGTATAAGCGAGAGTTAGTTCTAGAGCAACTTTGTCAGTTCAAACATGAAATGCAAATAAGTAAGTTTGAGGGAAAGTGAACAGAACCAGACAAGAAAAGGTTCCTTTCATGCCTGTGAGGCTCCTTTCCTTCTACAAACCATTTTCCGTTGCATTTTACATGATACACAAAAGAGTAGTACATAAGATGCACAAACTCATACGTCCTTGTACTTTCTTAAGTATGATTAGGTGGTGTCGCTAACTTGACATGTTTCTTTTAGTTGATGAATCAAAGAAAAGAAAATTGTTTCTTTCATCTAATTTACTTGAGAAGCTATTCGTAGCAAAACTTGTAGCTGGCATCTTCTGGTTTAACTCTCCGTGTAGCCAAGAACAGTGAGATTGAGATAGAGAGAGAATTGGTCCATGGTTCAAGATCTTGTACCCGGAGGCTGTTCACTCACACACATGTAGAAAGTGGTAACGGAGGAAGACTATTGTTAGGCGTGGTTGAAAATGAAACGTGCTTCATTCATAACTGAAACAAAAGTTTAACGGTTGAGTTTCATCTTTGGAGGGTGCTGGAGGGATCTGAAGGGGTTCTGGCGAGGTTGTAGTGGTTGTACAAGAAATTGTTAGTTGTACTACACAAGATCTTGTTCTGTAGTCAAAGATTTTAAAGAAATTAAATCTGCTACAGGGATCAAACATATACTTTTTTAACCGCAAGAAAAACCTTTTATTTTCGTCCATAAAGATTTCTAGATTTGAGTGGGTGTGTTTGTTCTCTGCCAGAGTTGTAAATTATGCAGCATTATACAAGTTACATAATTCAAAACAAAAACATATGCATTAAGATAGTAATAAATCTTTATCTTCTATGTTATACACAGTGCTGTTCCTATCTTCGGGAATTACATTTTTTGACCAGTTCTGTCTGTGAGATTGCTCGCCTCCTATTGTGTAGTGTTATATATTTTCTTCCCTAAGTCGCAATTCAACATTTGGGCGGACAATTCCTTTCTATCAAATTAAAGTCCAAAGTTATCGGTCTATGTATTTCATATTTCTAACAATGCCTTTTGTCTCCTTTACTTAACTTTGTCTCTTACTCCCACTATTGTTGAATTAGTCTTTATTTTTGTTTCTTTGTCTTCATATTCTTTATTTGTTGTTTTATCTAACAATGCCCCTAACATGTTTAGTTTTGCTGATTGTCTCCTGCTGGACAGGTTCTCTGACCTCTTAACGTTTACATGGCAGCCATTTTTTTAAAAAAATACAATGCTGTTCCTATAAATTCAAGCTTAGAGAGTTCAAACTTTTAGAGAGGAATGTTCATAATCATTGCAAGAGTTCAATCCGCTCCAATTTGTACTTTTTTTTCTCATTGTTGAAATCGTTTGATTGTTGTTATGAATATCCAAATCTGTAACAATGAAGCTCTTTCAACAATGAACAAAATAGAAAATTTAAAATCAACACGAATAGAATTCTTGAATTAGTTATGAACTTTCTTCCCTGAAAGTTTGAACTCTCGAGGCTTGAATATGTAGAAACAGGATTGAAATTTTGTGCAACGAAAACAATATATTAGAGATATACGGAGGTAGTGCTGCCATCTATGTTTAGAGACCGTTGCCTTACACTAACCTTAATGTGCAATCAATCTTTCATGATCAAGGAGATCATTGAAGGTTCAATTGAAGATGAATTCCAAATATGACTGAGTTTCGGTGATTTATATATATATATATATATAATTAATTGAGGTGTGTCCAGAAAAAAGTGATATCCATTATTCCCAATTATGGTGCCATCTGGTAATATTTAAGAAATACTATAGAACATATTAGCGGCAGAAGAAACGATGGTCTAAAAGCGAAACCGTACAGGTGAAAATAAGTACATTGTCAGGAGAAAACAAGCGTAGTGTGTGCGACTGCAGGGAAAAACAGTTCATGCTCCATGGAAACGGCATTATTTTACCTCTTATCATTGCTTGTAGGTTATCGTCCATGTTGCGGAGTAAGTAAACAACGAGAACTGTAAAGCTCTTTGTTTTCTATTGGTAATTGTGTACGAATTGAATTGAATTTGAGTTTTATTTATGGCCTACAGGCATCTAAGGTTCAGACTGGGATAGGGGAAAGGAAAGGGTGCGGTAAGGTATTGGCCAGGGGCTAAGTTAAAGATACCATCCCAACATTTGCCTGGTGTGACTGAGGAAAACTCCTGAAAAAACCTAAGTCAGAATTGAATTGAACTCAGGGCCAAAGCCAAAGCTTTACCACTGAGACATGGTCGCTCGATGCGATTGTGTACGAGTCAGTCATCTGAAATCGCCCAGCATGGTTGCTTGACCTCTTTTTTTTTTAAATGATTTTTTAATACTTAATTAAATAAAAAAAAAAAGTTTAAAATTTATTACTTTTATCCTCACTGATGATTACTGGCGGCCATTTCTGTATTACTGCGCATGTGTTAAAAGACATTTAAGGAAAATGTAATATCTGTGAACTGGTTTATTTAAACAAAAACCGTTTCTTCCATTAAAGTCTGCTTGATAATTTTAGTCCTCTACATGAAAAGTCTAAAACGTAATCGAGCTGGTGAAAATGGTATCCAAATGTGATTCTCGAAATAGAATCAGGTTTTCAAGCTGCTTTTTCGCACGGAAGGGATTGAATGTCAGAGTTGATTTTTTTTATACATTATGAAAGACGATAAGAAGGCTGATAGATGGTTCCTTACTTTTTTGTGAACTTTTGAAAATCCAAATATTTGTAGGTTATGATTATGAATATTGGGAGGTCCAATATCTCTGATTCGAGTAAATATAGAAATCCAATTTGTCCACATGTTATGAGCTTATATAAGTTGAATCTACAGTAGAAATTTCAACTTCGATATTTTAGTTTGAACGGAGTTACAGATTTACAAAATGTGGGGTGAATAATGCTCGTGCTTACTTTGGTAAATGCTTG
>JAGDQP010073910.1:317-10330 GCA_022664845.1 Lepisma saccharinum | reverse complement strand
GGAGGAGCTATGTAATTAATTGTCTCCAATATTTTTCCCTAACCAAATCGACATTTTCAGGCAAAGAACTATTCAAAATAAAAACAAATTAAATTACAACATAAATACAGCGTGTCCCTAAAACAATGCCCAAAAACTTGACATCATAACAAGGAAAAAGTACCGTTGAAAAAAAAATTTAGAAATATGCTTAGTTTTGTCGTTCAAAGTAAAAGGCAGTATTGTTACAAATGACGTCATATTTTAGAAAAGAAATGACATAAGCTTATCCAATCAAAGTTGAAGTTAAATTAAATGCATTTATTTAAGCTTTGTGTATGATTGGCGAATATTTCAAAACCTGTCTCTGTGACACTCCGTCAATCATAAACTTATATGGATGTATCGGGTACCACTTTGTGATTTTTTACTAACCCGACACCGCTTACCTCATTGTGTGTCGAGATATTGTTATGTTTTTTTCTCTTAATATTGGGACTCAATTTGAGATTCAATATGATGAATTGCGATTGTATTGTAGTAAGCAACTTGTGATTAAACAATCCTTGTGCCACGTCATAAATGGAGAATGGACAACTAGTTTTCTTATGCTTGGACCATAGAGTTAGGAATATAAATAGAAGGAACCTTAGGCTGTTTTATAGGAGAGGGGAATGAAGCCAAGAGACGGAAGGGACGAAGCATTTCGGCCATCTTGTGTGGCCCCATATTCAGAGACCCTCGTTTCCGAGTATTGCCTCTCGGTATAGAGGGACTCTAATGGGGTCACACAAGATGGCTGCCGATGAACCGAATTTGGCTTCATGTGACGTCATGTATGTTCTCTCTATTTTCTTCCTAACTCTATGGCTTGGACACAATTTGTATTCGTATTCTATATTCTAGCGCAGACTTGGCTAATTATGTCCATCCATTGTGCATTCATTTTATAAATTGCTGTTTTTTTAATCATATTTGTAATATAATACAGTTTTACAGTCTATCAGTCTTAATAATTGATGTTTTAAGGTCAGTTATTTATAAGTTGCTATGGTTACAGTCCGCCATAGGCGTCAGTTCACTCTTAAACTCTAGTCACAGTCACTTTTTGATGTATATCTCACTGTCAACACTATTGTATGAAACTTTGAATCGCTATAATACATATCTCGATAAATTTTCTAGTGGTGAAGTCCGAAAACACTACGAAGTTATGCAAGTTAATCACTAAAAACTTCAACGGCTTCCATCTATTAAAAGCCGCCATCTTGCCGAATCAAACCCAATTTGTTTACATAAAAATAAATAGAAAACTAATTGTCCATTCTCCATTATGACGTGGTACAAGGATATTTTATCACAAGTTGCACACACAATAAATAGTTTAGGTTTATATTATAGGAATCAATTTAACGAAAAGATTTTTATTTTATGTAGAATTAAAGTAAGTTGTATATATAATGAAATTATGTAATTATATTGTATATTTATGTGGAACGCGAGAAAGAGTTTTATTTTCAGAAATTTAGCAAACATGAAGAATAATACAATATGGTTGTAAAAGGTGATGTAAGATAACAATCAGTAGGTTTGCGGTTGCGGTGCTGATTTTAAATAAATCATTTCCTCTTTCTAGCTGTATGCTATTATCTGTGGTTAAAATTCCGTATCAGGGGACCAACATAAATTTATAAGATTTTTAAACACTTTTTTTTTTATAATTATTTTCTTTGCAATTTTCTTTTTTGGTTAGGTTAGCTTAGGGTAGGTTAGGTTAGGTGCGGTTAGGTTAGTTCAGGTTAGTTTAGCTTAAGTTAGGTTAGGTTAGGCTGGCCCCCCGATATGGAACTAGAACCTTACCTGTTTTTGTTTCTGCCTACGTTACCGGGTAGGGGCGTGGATTTGACTGCAGTGCAGTAAGACCCTTTTAGTCCATGTTAATTGTCCTGATTGAAGTTTTACATAGAAAGCACAGTAGTCTCCACTGCAGCTGGATTTCTTGCAAATTTGGAGCAGCGTGTATTTCTCTTCCGGGATAATAATAAAGATTCCAGAGACGTTATCCAAGAAAAATCATGTCGACTTTACCGACCGAACTTATGTTAGTAAAAAGTCAACCCTGAGATTGAAAGAAAGTGGAGTCGAGTCTCATCATAGTAATATATATAAAAGAAAATATATACTGAGCTACATAAAGGTAAATAGAAGATCTATAAGAGGGAACCGTTTCAATATGACGTCATTTGTGACGATGCTGTCTTTACTTTGAGCACATGTGGCTCTGAAACTACGCATTATTTTGAATTTCTGCTATGGAACCTTTTCCTATAATCACCTCTCGATGTTTGGGGTAGTATTTCAGGGACGCCCTGTATATTGAATCCTATGGAATATGGTTTTAGATGGAGCGGAAACTTTGACTTTAAGAAATAATTATGAAGGAAAATTCGTAGTGTGGACTTGGAGTATAAGGGAAGAAACAAGCTGGATGCAGAAGATATGGTGTACTGAAGAGAATAGACGAGAAATGAATAATACTGGAGCCAATAAAGAAGAAATCAACAATACTGGAGCCAATAAAGAAGAAATGAACAATACTGGAGCCAATAAAGAAGAAATGAACAATACTGGAGCCAATAAAGAAGAAATCAACAATACTGCAGGCAGTAAAGAAGAAATGAACAATGTTGGAGCCAATAAAGAAGAAATGAACAATACTGGAAACAATGAAGATGAAATGAACAATACTGGAGGCAATAAGAAAAATTAAGGAACAATACTGGAGGTAGTAAAGAAGAAATGAACAATACGAGAGGCGATAAAGAAATTAACAATACTAGAGGCAATAAAAATGAACAATAATCGAGGCAATAAAGAAGAAATGAACAATACTGGAAGCAATGAAGAAGAAATTAACAATACTGGAATCGATAAAGCAGAAATGAACGATACCGGAGGCAATAAAGAAGAAATGAACAAAATTATTAGGACATTGAATACCCAACAGTGTAAGTTAAAGGATATAATTAAAGTGTTGGTGGTGGGAAAATATGAGGAAAAGGAGGAAAACGGACGCAACTTGAAAATATTAAGGAAAGTAAATCGCAGGAATTCTGCCTCGAATTTCAGTTGGGAGAGGTGTAAAACCAAAATTAAGGCATAAGTAAGATTTTTCCGGTTTTCCAAAATCGATTTTTAACAATAAATA
Source organism: Lepisma saccharinum (assembly GCA_022664845.1). Classification (NCBI taxonomy): domain Eukaryota; kingdom Metazoa; phylum Arthropoda; class Insecta; order Zygentoma; family Lepismatidae; genus Lepisma; species Lepisma saccharinum. Next base: position 7,143 of record JAGDQP010073910.1, on the reverse strand, counting down.
TTTTGAAGTTGGGGATGTGCTTGGCAACTTGGAGGTGTGACACTCCTCATTGGGGGGAGGCTAATCCCTGGTAAATCGTATGCGAAGATAAAGGCGAAATTGGGATGAATACAGAGACCTTAAGCTACGTTCAAGGACTTACCCTTTTTGACAGATCCTAACTATACTTCAGGTATGACTGGATATTATATATATGTTTAAAACTAGCTGATTTGCCCGCCTGTTGGTGCGGGGTTAATAAAATATGTTGTCACTCCCCCATGCCGATAGGGGCTGAACTTGGACTTAAACGGCACTGGGAGTGTTACTATTCATCTCAGCGACTCCGAAAACTATGGATTCGACACTGAAATCAGTCGTTTGCTATTATTTTTACATGCCACCTCTTCCCACCCGACCCCTCCTTGGGGCTGTTAGAGGTATGCTACCTAAAATAGCTGTTGTTAATGAATTGATAGTCATGCCAAATTTGATCACTTGAAGGTAGTCAACCCGTCCAACAACATTGTAGTGTAGGTTGCCGCGTGCTTTGCTTTAAAATTTTCCATTATTGTTACCACACCCATTGGAATTCAATGGACGATTAGATGGTCGATTATCTCTGAAGATAATAATTTTAGAATCAAAGTGATAGGATAACTTCCCAGCCCGGTCCAGTGTCTGATCATGTGCGAAAAATCATTCCAATCGCTAAAGCACTTTTTGCGTGATTCTCACGCAAAACATACTCACTTTCAATTTTAAATAGAGAGATTCTATTGTTAGTAAATTGTGTTGATTAACAATTGCTATCATGTTTATTGTTATTATTATTTTTCAGAACAACCTTGTTCGTAGAAATCAAGGAGGTCTTTTCATCAGAGCAGACTCTCGCGGTTCGGCAACCTCTTTGAAAGGCTACATCAACAACAATCTTTTTACGGACAATGCGAATAGGGTTACTTTATATTGCGAAGGCCGTCAAAGTAGCCCCTATCAGGAGGTCACAATCTACAACAATTACTTCACCAGAAGCTACGTTCCTTACGATAATGTTATTCAGTTAAGACAGGTCAGTTGAATCATGTTATTGTTGACATTTTATCTGTTTTAATAGAACATGTACTTGTAATGATCGAAAGAGAACTAAAGAACATTGGTGGAGGGATACGGTGATCTTCACCCCTTCAGTTTTGTGCACAGTAAGGTTGTTTTGTGCATCCTCTATCCTAGTGTAAAATCATGGATGTAAATAGGTATGGATTGACTACTCCAATTGAATTGAGCTGGATCAGCTTGACGCCAGTTTTCGATTAATCTTGGCTGGATAATGAGGCTGAAACAGCGTGGAACATGTCACATTTTGTACAATTTTTCAGCATTAGGAGTATGTTCTCGAACCAAAACTACCAAACCACGAGGGATGAATGCTTGAAATGCTAAAATCATCTACCTGTAATATGAAAAGTAGCACAATAGCTATTAACAGTTTATAAAAACGCAGAATATGTGCAACCCCCTCACAAATTTTCTCCACCCCACAAAACTATTGTAGGGGTCGTGTTTCAAATTTACTTTATTCACAAGATCATTGTCCTTCGTGACAACTGCATATAATATGCAAATCTTTTCATGCGATTTTATTATTTTAATCGATTACAACTGCCTGGTACCTGAGGTATGCTGGCCTCACTAGCAGTCAATCCGTACCTATTCATATCCATGGTGTAGAAAAAAACTTTTTTATATACTGAATAAAAGAAAAAAAAACAAGCATCTGATGATCAGATTTTTATTTTTATTTCACACACGTGAAAAATTTGTACATATGTGGAAAATTAAACGTCTCTTTCTAAATTGTTTTAATTTTAACTTACAAAAATTTGTATTTTAGCATTGCAATCAGAAATAAACAATCATACTGTCGCTTGTTTTCAAGTGTGCTAGATGTATATAGTAAGTAACACATTTTTATCAGTAACATCATGCAAATTCGACATTACTTCCAAATGAAGATAATTCAAAATTACTATAGCGTTGTAATCCTTCTTTTGTGATTATAAATACATTTCTATTTTTCTTAAGTAACTTGTATGATTTTATCATGCAGCAACAGTTCTCAAGTAGCTAATCCAATTTCCAGTTGTAAGACATATATAATTTGACAAATTATGTTGCAATGTGTAATTACAGTAACAGTTTAAACTCTAAGACTGTAGATGCTAGCAAGAATTATGCTAATATTATCAATAATACAACATTTTATAACACTGAAATTGAAGATTTTTTTTTTTAAACGTGCTTCAAGCTAGTAAATCATGTTCTACCCTCGCACATTTTGGTCCCTGCTGAAGGTGAGATATTTGAGTGAGTTATTATTCACATCACAGGGCTCCATAGTGTAGTGGTTAGAGCGTTAGACTCATGTCCGTGTGGTCCCGGTTTCAATTCCCGGCTGGAGTCCCACACTTTTCGGCGTCCAACCAGCGTCGTGAGGAAAACTGGGGAGTCACGTGAATAAAGACGTGACGGCCACTCGGTCTAGAAAGCTAGGTGACGCGCAGCGCACTGACAACACTGCCATCACCGAGGTGGAAGTCAGTTCCACCAAGCGTGGACAGATGGCGTTGAGGAAGGCTCAGAACCTATCGGTCTGTAACGCCGGTGGTTATTTTGTTATTCACATTAATCCTGGAGTCAAAACTCACGTTTTTTGTTTTTTTTTAAAGAGAGCGTTGAGCTTTACCTGGGGTACCTAATGCAAAGATCTTTTTTCTAGAGTGTCATAGAATATTCATGTTGACATCCTAGAAAAAAATTTGTGCATTAGGAATCCCAGGTAAAACTCACCCCATTTTTTTAAAAAATGTGATTTTTTACTTATTGATTCCCCTTTACTTTATCAACAAAGGATATCTAGAAAGTCAATGTAAAGTAAAAATCAAAATCAAAATGTCCAGAATACTTATATAAACTGCATGAAGAAATCACACTCAAAAGTTTAAGTGTTTGCAATTTTTCGACTTTTAAAACCTTTAAACAAGCACGAAGGATAAACGGACATCACATCGTCTTTTTGGTTTACTACCATGTGATGTCCGTTCATCCACGTGCTCGTTCATGGTTTTAAAAGTCAAAATATTGCAGGTATCTACACTTTTGTGAGTGACTTCGTGAAATATAGTTTATGTTATTATAAGTAAAAGGTATACAAGTAAGTGGTATGGACATGTTGTGACTGTGGTGGGTGTTAGCCACCTTCTAAGAAAGCAATTTTTCAGTCATACCTGGTAAATGCCGGGATGGTACCTGCTAACTAGTCCCTGGCCGACTACCTTCCACCATCCTCTCCCACATTCTATCCTGGCGTGATCCTGAGATGCTTAAAGGCCATAAACAAATTCAAATTTAAATATATATATAAATATAAAAGATGGTAAAAAAGGTAGGAAAAAGGTACTTACATTATAGAATACCAAGACAGGCGTACACGAACATCACAATTTCAATAGAAAAGCGGCAACGTTTCGTAAAAGCGTTTTCACATGGTAGGAGAGAAAATGGACAGAGCGGACTGGTGCGGGACTTGTGCTAAGGAGACGCCATGTTGCCAACTGATGCTGGGTAACAGTGTGGACAGGTTATGGATGCGGGAAAATGACTAGCTGGGTCGGAGAAACACCAAATGGAGAAAAAGATGCGGAGGTTACTAGGATTAGGTGAAGGGGTTTCCTAAAGGAATAATAGGATAAAGAATCAGAGGAGGGAATAATAATAAAGATGAAGGGAAAAGGGAGAGCAAAGAAACGATATTGAAAAATAGGGTAAAAGTGCAACAAGAGACGAAACGAAGAAGAGAATGGGAGAAGAAAAAGACACTGCGCAGCAGGGAGTTACAGGCAGTTGAGGCCGGGTTCATGGTTGACGGAAAGAACAGAGATGTTCGTCTGCTCCCATCTCTTTCCAACTGGCAGGTGAGTCAGGGTTCAGAATTTTCAGGATGCTGACTCAAAAGGTTTCGTCAAAGGTGCAGCCGTGATAAGAAATGTTTTCAGGTATGGGGAGGTGCGGAAGTTGTGATTTGGAGGAGTGGCGATGGTTGTTGATGCGGATTGTTAGAGGAGTTTGGGTTTCTCCAACGTAGAAAGCGGAACATAGTTACAGAGTAGGAGATAAATGGGGTTTGAAGATATGCAGCTGCCGGAGTGTCTGAAAGAGTACGTCTTGTGAATGATAGAATGTACGAAGGAAAGACTGGGATCAAAGATAGGACAGGTTTTGTAGCGGCGTCTATTGTACTTGTCAGGTTTCCGGGAATGGGTGGGATTGGTCCAGTTCTGGTGAGAATCGTGTTGAGATTCGGAGGTCTGCGGTAGACTGTTTTGAGGCACGACGGGAAAACTGTTTCAGTTTCAGGTGACGCAGTGGGTATGGGGTGCGCCAGTTTGAGGAGCTTTTGAAAGGCCTGAAGGCTGGGATGGTACTGGAAGATTGGGAGCGGAGAAGGAGGCCGGTTGGAGTTAGGGCGATATATATATAACAAAGCAGGTGGTTATATTTGATTTGAAATTAGTCTAAAGCTAAATGTTATTAATACAAAAAAAATAATCTTGGATTTATCCTTGAGTTGTACTGGAATGTCATTATATAAAGATTTAATTAATACTTTTCAGGTGGTTTCCAACTTCACTTACAACTACGTTCATGACAACCTGGGAAGGCAAATTTTGGAAGTTTCTGGTTTTGAGAAAGTTCGCTTACCTATTTACCAAACGACATCACACAACGGATTTTATAAGTAAGTATCAAGAAAATTATTAAGCTGTAATTGACATTCTTCCTGTCTAATACAAAGGATCTGTTACCCAAGGTACATCTAATTCAAACACTATGTTGATGTAAGACTAAGCACACATGTTAACTTTTCGTATAAATATTCGAATGGGTTCCGATCAACGTTCCGATTTTAAAGCAGTACTTCCTCACCATAAGAGTAAAAACATTTTAAAAAAATGATTATTTTATAAGATTTTTATCAAATCAATTATAACAAATCAATAAATAACGTCTGTGCTTTGCGCTCATGCGTGACTTTCGGTTTCACACCCTTTAGGATTGACACCGAAGCTTCCTTTGTGTGACGTAGTACTGCACAACCACTCTTTTGTTACACCGCTTTGTAGGAAATTCCCTGTCCAATTGACCACCAAAATGTATTCCCTTGAACTGCAGTGAGCACCGGAACCTCTCGATCCATACTAGCGCCATACTAAAATTCTGCTGTTGTTCTTACATGATTGGTACGGTAGTATTTCCGTTGTTTTGACCCAGACCCGTTATCTATAGTCTTCCATGAATTAGAAACACTGTAATAAACTCTTCATGTTTATCACCAGACTTACCCCTGCCTCTCCTATACAAAGTCCATTTTTTCCTACTTGCAAACCCACCATTACAACTAAGAAATCCTAAAACTCAACAACTGGTAATAATCCAGAACCTAATCTCAGTGAGATCTCAATCATTTTTCTTTGCAGGGTGGATGGTTTCTAGGACAATTCCACTGCCACTTCCGTTTCACAGTTACCAAGCTACTCAGTTCCTCCAGTTAAATTGACTCCTAAAATTCACCCAACTGGTAATAATGTACATTCAGACTTCAGAAACCTACCTTTTGGGGGTGCGGAAAACCCTGATCTCCTGGGATAATTCCACTGCTACTTCCGTTTTAAACTTATCCAGTTCTATCCGATGTAGATCTTATTATTACATTTCCACCCTCTGAACCTTACAATATTTTCTTCCACGTAGAGATGTCCTATCATTTGCCCGCAGACTAAAATGACGTTACTTTTGGGCCAAACATTTTTCCATTCCTCCAGTACCTTCCAGTGAACCTCATACTAGCCTGGAACGTTTCTGGTATTCATCATCACAAGATACATTTACCCTCTCGAACGATATATTTTGGCAGTCATTTCCGAAAGTACCAATAGCGAATTCCTTCCACAAATTTCTGATCAATCCAAATTAACCCACACTCAACACAAAGCCGTTGTAACGCTTGTGAGAACCAAGACATAATGGTTCTTCGAGTTGACAAGGGATTTACCACGGTACTCCTGACCTACAACTATCTAACCAACCAATCACTACAAAACCCAACCTACACTCACCAAGAGAAAATCTCCGAATTTATCGCCAATAACGGTCCTCGTGAGGATGTATTTGAAATTTCCATAAAAATCTCCAACTCCAGATAGTTTCCACACTTCTACTTTTTACCTATAACCGAAGATTCACAAACCCGGTAACCCAGATCGATCTATTATAGCCAGCCATAATTCCTCTATTTCCGCTTTTGCTGACTACTTGTTACAGGCACATGTTTAGGCGTTCCCTGCCTACATACGTGATACCTACAACTTCATAGAGATACGTGTGGTTTAATCTCTCGTGCAAAAATGACAGTTTTAAAATGCCTAGAAATAATCCCGTCTCTCTTCCGACATACTACTTATTGCTGCAGATGGTACTTCCTTGTACACCAACATTCCTCATGTCGATGATCTTGCAGCTTTGGAATTCTTCCTCAAGCAGAGACAGCCTTATATCCGAACTTCCTGAACCAGAGACAACTTCTTCAACTTCATATTCCGTTTTCTTCAACCAGAGACAACATCCTCAACCTCATATCCCAACTTCTTCAACCAGAGACAACTTCTTCAACCTCATATCCCAACTTCCTCAACCTCATATTCACTCTTTCTCAACCAGAGATAACATCCTTAACCTCATATCCTAACTTTCTTAACCAGAGACAACATCCTTACTTAACCTCATATCC
>JAGDQP010073909.1:0-10330 GCA_022664845.1 Lepisma saccharinum | reverse complement strand
GTATGGAGTTATCTCCTTTATATACATCAAATGCCTGTGAAGTGTAACAAAACAGAGAGGATGACTGAATGTTGGTACAAAGGAAATGTGATTCTAAGCTCCAGCAAGAAACTAATAAATTAATGAGTATCCCTACCAAAACTAACATTCAAAATTTATAAGAATTATCATTAGTACAAGATACCAGATCACCAACAAATTGAAGGTGAATATCCAACGCAATAGTACAAAGGTTTTATTTGTTACCAGTTTGGACAGTATAGTTACTAGTGACGATCTTCTAGACGGGAAAACTCCTACGTTAAGAGGGCTCCTCGCTCCAACCCCTCTTTTCGTACATTTTTCAAAATATTTAAAAAACTATGAGTACTATAAAAAATCTAAGTTCATAGCGCACTAGAACTTACAAATTACTATGAAATACAATGGACAGCGATCTCGAAAACTTGTTGATTGACGAGTGATACGTTTTTAAAGATTATGACGTCATTGCTTAATTGAAGTCTCAGCACTCATCAATCGATAAGATTTCGAGATCATTGTCCATTGTATTGCATAGTAATTTGTAAGTTCTAGTGCGCTATGAACTTAGATTTTTTATAGTACTCTTATTTTCTCCAATATTTTGAAAAATGTTAAACATGGGGGGATGGGGGTTGGAGCGAGGAGCCCTCTTAAGCCAAATAAATTTCTCAATTTAAAAACACGGAACCCTGGTTACTCCTCTTTTTACATTTTACTTACGGCAGTGTAAGTAAATACGAGCAACTAGCAACGCCCAGTTTTTGGCCAGAGCGAATCCTGTACACGCAATTTATACGGAAGCTGCGTGAGGACAGGATCTTTAGTGACAATGCGTCACGCAAACAACATGCACACCTCAATGGATACTAGGGTAGGCATGAACTTGAGTGAATCAGAGAAGGATAATTTAAATGATTAAAAATAAATATTAATTAGATAGGACAGTACTTATATTACATTATTTTATCAAAATGCCAACTGTTTAAAAACAGAGATAATGGATTTGATTAATGAAATAAATTGTAATCAATATGATATTATTGCTCTTTCGTAGACTTGGTTCAAGTCCGATAGGGAGTACTTTGCGCAACTATCTAATAACTACAAGACTATAAGAGTTGACAGGAAGTACCAATTACTTTCTAAGAATAAAGGAGGTGGTTGTTCTCTCTTAATTAAGGAATAACTCAGTTTCAACAAATAGCTGCATTGGATTCTGAAATTGATATTATAATGGGTTACTTTATAACAGAAGGTTTACAAACAACTTTAGTTATTCTTTAATATACGCACCCCCTGATCTTAAGCCTATCAAGTTCCAAGAGCATTGTATGTGGTTGATCGAGAAAATTATACTTGAATAGTGTTGTCGCGAGGAGAAGAGACAGTCTTCTTTGAATTCGATACGAGACGATACAGACTACACGTCTCGTCTCGAAAATACAAACAGAGTTATCTAATTTGTTTAAAAATGCATTAACTCGGAATAAAATATTTGCCTTGGAAATCTATACCAGCGTTTATTACTTCAAATTAGGGCTATCATACAAAGAACAAGGGCTACATAAAGTTATTTTTAATGATCCTTAAAAACAGCTTTAATTCATATTTTCCAATTAATTCAACTTAATTGTGTGCAATTTTATATTTTGAAAGTGCTCCACATTCATGTACAATGTTAAAGCATTGATCGAGATATCTATATATAAAAATCCTATGTTACAGAAGCACACTCCACAAGTTCTCTTAATGGCAGTTTCAGTAATTAACCATTGTGTCATGCATGGTCTTTCTCGTTCCGAACAAAGACAGAAACGTGTCAGCCTTTTTCGGTACGGAGTTTTGAAAGGATGCTGGGTTAATAATAATAAAATTTAGTTCTTTTTATTGCTTTATGATGTTATTCGAGCCTTTCTTGAAATCGGAAAGAGTCACATAGACCTCCTTATTTGTTGAACTGGCACCAGAGACTGTAAAAGCTGTATTTCGGAAGAAGTGGGAGAGGCTTGCCCTTGGATTGTACCTACCCTATTGACAAATATTCGTCTCTTAGTAATTCACTACTTCTTCAGTCGAAATTAAGCAACCGTTCTTGAACGATTGTGGTCGTGTTGTGTAGTGAGATCATATTCAGTGTGTTGTGCTTTGTTACTTCTTACGAAGGAGAAAACCATTAGTGAAGCAGAGTGAAGTATTGTCAATTGCTGAGTAAGAAGATTCATGTGACTTTTCAAGTGATGCAGAATATGTGCAAAAACCGAACGATCAACTTCCTTGTTCAACGTCTGCATCTACTCCGAATGCACGAAATAAATTTAACAGACGCGTAAGTACATTCGATATTCTTTCAAAATTCGAAAAGAATTAAACTATTTTTATTTGTACTTATTTTAAGGCCTTTAGGAAACTTTGGCTCAGACCGAATAGATGGTAATGGGAAAATTAGTAGAAAGAAGAAAGTGGGAGGATACGGGAGTACCCATAGAAAATACACACATTCGATGTTTGTCCACCACGAAGCCAAACCTCTGGGTTGTGTGGGATCGAACCGACGACTACACAACCCAGAGGTGAGTGCTCTAAAACTAAGCCACCGCAGCCTCATCGTTGTCTTGTCTAGTCTAGGTTAACTTTGTTGTATCTTGATCAGCATGCTGCAATCTCCTACATTGTATTTTTGGGTGACATGATATGCTGCAATATTTTACGAGACAAACGAGACGAGACAAGCACATCTTTTCGAAATGAGACACGAGACGAGACACGCCTTGCACGAGACGAGACAACCTGAATTCTCGTCTCGTCTCGTGGCAACACTACGCTTGAAGGTAAAAAAATGACTTTAATGTCCCACGAATACTGTAGAATAGTCTCAATGAATCATTTGTACATAATAAAAAAGGCAGAGACTATGATACAAACTAAATGTATTACATCTGAAACAACTTAATGAGTCTTACCAACAGGACGACAATTCGAGGGTAATAGATCTATTGTTACCTAACACTGAAGATGGGCAACAAGGGTATATCCATTGGTTAGTTTAGAATTCGTCACCCTCCTTTTATCTACCAGTTCGCCCATCGTACTGGGAGTTGCATTAATAGTACTTCTGATAATATAATTGTGAATAAAAAATACTGTTATCATGGAGCAAGTTTTGAAGGTCATTTTGTTAGAGAATGGAATCAGACTACAAAATACAAAAAATGTACAAGGGCATGTTTCTCTGATTTACTCCTTTGTGGCTCAATGTTTCAATAAAAATGTATCAACGATAAAACCTTGCAGCAAAAATGTTAAGAAAAATAGGAAACCTTGGATGACAAAAGAATTACATAATTTGATTAACAGAAAGGCAATATATGTTATCAAATATAAACAAACAGGTAACAGAGAACGGTATGATAAATATGCTTCAATAAGAAGTCTAGTAAATAAAAAATATAGGAACGCTAGTAAGCAATACTTTATGTTTACAAAGTAAATTCTGATTATTTTTGGTCTCATTAAAATAGGCGAAAAAAGAATAACTACATTAAGGCGGTTAAGAAAGGTGATGTTGTATTTGATGATCTTCAGAACATTGCAGAAACACTCAAAGATTATTTCTTGTACAATTTTACCATGAACAGTATAGCAGTAAACAGTACAACTAACAACGAACAATATACTTGTAATTCTGATATTATAAGTATAGCGAGAATTACTGAAGAAGATGTGCAGAAAGCTATTCAGAAATTAAAGCATAGATCTGCTATTGGTATTGACAACATACGTAGATAAATGATTAAGGGATGTAGTCATTATTTAATTCCATTTATTAGTTAGGAATTTAATATGTCTCTGCCGTAAGCAATTTATCTAGATATATGGAAACAAACAATCATTGTTCCTATACATAAAAGTGGCAGCAAAACAGATCTTGACAATTATAGAGCGATTTCGTTCTTAAATAGTTTAGCCAGAGTTTTTGAATCTATAATTGCTGACCATCTACAGTTTAAGTTGAAATATTTTATACACGTAAATCAGCACGGCCTCTTTCCGGATAAATCCACAACAACCAATTTATCACATACCGTAGATTTTATAGAGGAATGTATCGCTAAGAAATCATAATGCGACATTATTTATTTTGATCTGACCAAGGATTTTGATAGTGTTAACTTTTCAGTGTGGACTAAAAATTCCACGAAATGGGGCTTTCCCCATTGTATGTAAAGTGGTTTAATCTATATAACAGAATGTTTAGAATAAAAGTGAACGGGGCCCTCTCATCCTCTGAAGTAATTTATAATGGTATTGCACGAGGGTGTCCTTTGGGACCATTATTGTTTAATATGTTTATGAACGATGTTTGCACAAGGGTTCAATATGCTATTCCTATACTCCAGATGACGACCTTAAGTTATTGGGTTCCATTTCAAACAGTTTAGACGTGTCCAAGTTGCAAAAAGATATTGATGAAATGTACAATTGATGTGTAAATAACAAAATGAAAATCAATATTAAGAAAACTAAACGTATCCGTTTTACAAATAAAACGAACTATATAGCAACAGAATAGCCAATAACAAAATTAACAAAGTGCAGTCTATTAGAGACCTTGGTTTTGTTTTTGAGTAAAATGCTATTTAATGCACATGTTAATGTAATTTCAACCCAACGAAAAAAAAAATATTTTCAATCAGAGTGGGGTGAAATTTCTAGACAACTGACGCATACATTATCATACAAAATCTGCTATGCTATAGCTATTTGGCACCCAACAACGAAGACGGATTCAGATACAATTGAAGCGATCCAAAAAGGTTTTACAAGAATTTTGTGTTTAAAATCTAACATTCCATACTATGCACATAGCTATCAACATTCGTGTGAATATTTCCAACTAGATCCCTTGCACAAAAGGAGGCCAAGTCTTGGATAGAAAATTTATTGATAACTTGTTAACTGGTAAAATAAATAGCAAGTATTTAGTCGAAAAGCTCATCTTTCACATTCCTACACACTGACTGAGAAAATTCAACTTAATTGGTACAAGGAGTAAAACGAGAGGCAACTTAGTTAGGATGATCAATAATTACATTTATCTAGACGGCCACAATAACACTTTTGTGTGTTAGATTTTGATATTGAGATGTTTTATTTAAGATTTTTTTTTTTAATTGAAATATAACAGGATGCCGGTTTCAGCTTGTAAATAGTCATTTTACTTAACTGAAACGTGCGAGCTGTTAAGAAATAGGAATCTTCATTAAAATGTTTTATAATTTTCGTATTTTGTTTTGTCACTGTTTTATAACATTTGTCTATCCTTAATTAGTTTGAATGTGAATTTTGTATTGGTAAATGCTACTACAATCATATTTAATATGTGTAAAGAAACTGTGCTGTGATTCCAGTTTTTTTCAACTTTTATGTTTTGAGTACTAACATATAATTGTTAGTTGTGTATATTTTACGATTTTGATCTTCTTATGATCTTGTTATGATTTTCTGTATAATACTATTTGTAAATAAACTCGTGCTATACAAGCTAACTTAGCTGTTCATAGCACGTAATTAAATTTAATTAAATTAAATTATTTGTATTATTATTAAATTTCCCATTACTTGACGTCACATGCGAAAGAATCAGAACAACTGGGGTCGTTTCAATCCTGATTTTAGAGCCGTCGGTAGGTGAAAGGACATTGGACGGGCATATGCGGTCGAAAATTTAATCGTCGCTGAAGGCATGATATTTTCAACTGTTTAGGACATCCGGTCATAAAACTCATAGCCTACATCCAGAGCTAGCATGCCTATGAATAAAACTGAAGAGACTAGCGAAATGAATGCTATCTGTATTTAGTTTCAGGCTGTTTTAGAGCATATTTGGACTTCTCCCAAGGAATGTGTTTAAGAAGGCAAAAGAAGTTTGTACTTCTCAACTTTTGACCTAAGGATGATCACCTAGCTTTAAGTTATAAGATTTAGAGATCAAATGAAACAGTGGAATCATAATGTACGGTAGAAAACGTTTGCGGTTCTGTCAATTAATTCCTCCTATGAAATATACGATGCAGGAATCGGGAACTCATTAAGAGATCATTTACATTTTAAGCATACAAGATGTATAAGTTACTAAACGAAGAAAACGAAAAATTTCAGCAATCATTTACTTACGATTCTGTTATATGTTTATCGTGTGCTTCAACCGAAAACTTTCAAACGACACTGACAACAAGTCAATTAAAATTGCAATATCTACTTGCTGAACAGAAGGCTTAACAATTAATGCAACTACACATGGAAATAAAGAACGGAATATGAACTAGTGCCATTGCCCTAACCCTTAAATTAAAACAAAAACAGGTTACGTAATGATATACACCATTCGAGATGTATTTTAAGTCTGTATACTTGACCCTGACTGAACTTAGCCATACAATTTCCTCTTACTTTTTATTTGGTTACAAAAAAGGTTGTCATGCTATCTTTGTTTCCATGTTTCTCCGGATCTCCCATTGTGTTTTTACCGATGCGTGGCATTGGCTGTTATTGTCTTCTTCAAACAACATTTGATGACGGATATCCACGCACAGTGTTTAACTCGAATGAAAATAACAGACACAAACAGTGGTATTTAAGAGTCGCTTGGTTTTCGAGAGAATCGACCTCGAAAATCATATCACTCAAAAATGTATTTGGTGAAATTGTAATTGAGCGAGACTAATATGAATGCCTCAAGTTGATGTCTCCAAAAATAACAGTTTCAATCTGAGGAAACTCGGATTGGTTGAGGTGCAATAAGGAACATCATCATCACTAATATTCTGCCGAAAGCGGCAAGTCCTTCAAGGTTTGTCAATATCTCCACTCATCTCAATCTGGCGCTGTCCGTTTTATTGTCCTTACTATTGTCAAGGAATTGGATTCGATTTGTTCATCTACCTTTCTTTGTCTCAACTGTACCTTCAATTGCAGCCCTCAATATACAAATCTCTGCTTAGCCAATGTCCTAACCATTTTCTTTCTCTCTTCTTTATTGACTTCGGTATTGCTTATCTCTCGCGTACTCTCTCTTCAGCATTTCCTCTTTAGCGTTACGTATTTTCTGTGCCCAGGTGATATTTTCATTCTTCTCTACGTCCTGATTTCGAAAGAAATCAAATACAGACGAATCGATTATTCTATATCAGGTTGAAAGATGTGTGAAGTCTCCGCATAATGCAGACCTGCTAATGATCTTCAAAGGAAAATCAGGAAGAGCCAATCAGGGTGGTAAATACACGAACTAAAAAAATAGTCTTCTGATAGTTTTGCAAACGCGCTGCAAAACGTGCATAATACACTGGAAAAACTCATCTCCACACCAGACCAGTACGTGACCAAAACAGGCCAATGGATTATGGCGAAGGGAAAAAAGTTCACACATGAATAAATGAGCAATACACGCGCAACTAACAAAATATTATTGTTCTCACATGACGTCAATTGTACATCATTACCCTGAAACAATTGAATAGCTGTGAGGAAATGCTTACATAACCTGAAACCACCTTTTGGTGTTATTAAAACACATAAACAATGTTTTTCCGGCTTTGAAACGAAGAAATCAGGAAAATTCTGACCTTCACAGGCAAAAGACCCAAAGGACAAAGATTATTGAAAGGAAAATTCATTTTTCTAGAGTAGAACAGAAATTTAGACTATTAGTTACGACACACAAATGTGGATATTTTAACATTCTAATAAATTTGGTTCGTCGCTTGATTATCTCGCATCCTTTGTGTTTATCTTTCCTACGCCACGTGCAATGTAATTTGAAATGACATTAATGGTAATTTCTATTATGTTTTGAAATGTATCCTGCGCATAACTTTTATTCATTTTTTAAAACTGAGAAAACAATTACAAATGAGTGGTGGGATACAAGAACCAGGTAGATAAATATTTTGGTAAAGAGAAAAGTTGCGCCTCGCTGTGAAAGGATTAATAGAAGATATAATGTATGTGTTTATGTTTACACGTTGTCAGGACCTTCATAAAATTGCCTTATACCATTACACAAGTGAAACAAATGTAATAATGTGACTTGTAAAATCTTTTCCAGTTCCTGTAAAAAAATAAAAAAATAAAACTACCTGGTTCTTGCATCTAACTCTTCAAATGCAAATAGACTCTATATTTTGTTAATTTTACAAAAACGTAATATATTCTGTTCAATCATAATCAATTTTATTAGTCTAATTATTTGTAAATCTAAATTAGAAATTGGAGAGAACTTAAATGGTCTGTCGTATTGGAAGGCAGAGACTGACAATCATTCCCACGGAACACGATATTTTCTTCTAACCGCCCAGCTACTTTGATGTCGATACTTGTCTCAATGATGGCAGACAAGTATTTTACATTAAATACCCAAAGAAAAGAAAACGTCCTAGAAGACGGTCAAATGCAACATAAATAGACGACATCGAGCGTTTTCAAGAGTTATATGGATGAGAACAACAGCTGACCGAAATTTCTGTAACAAAATGGGGAGGTCTTCATCCAGCAGTAAATTAGAAATGACTGAAATTGGAAGTGACTCATCCGTTTTTTCGGATATTGGTATTCTTGGTTATTTTCACATCCGTAATCCGAATTTCAGGACACGTGTCGACCAAATAATCAGATACTTTCTATGTAAATAACCAACATATTTTTATCGAAATAATCAGAAAAATCTTGTCTGGATTATTAAATGTGGTCAATTTGGTGATTCATCATGGGAACTTCCACATAACCATCATCCGAATTATCTGCTTCCAGAAACTATAACGGAAAATCGGTTATCCGGAAATCCATAATTCAGAATATTTTTACAGTAACTACTGTCGTGTTCTTTGTACGACATACATACACACTGTATTTATACAGTATTGTTACTATTAGAATATAATTTATAGTATTCACAGATACTTACATGGACAGAAATGAGGCGATATGATAGATTATATATTCCGTACTGAGTACATATGTGAATGACCCAGTATTTTGTTTTTCACACTCTTAAAGTGAATTTGAATACCTGCGGACAAAAACATTGTGACCCACATTTTTTTCACAACCATATTACCATTTAGAAACGTGTTTACAAGCAAAGTTAGTGTTTGTAAACCTAATTTATTTCTGCTCTTTTGTTAACAACATTCATCTGGTAGACATAATCCTTGTTCATCACTTTTCTATGGAAATATGACTTCGAGAAAAAGAAAATGGGTTCCAAGATTCTTGCCCGCAGTTTATTTTTTACTGTTCTAAATCTGATCTATTTTTTAAAAAATCCCTCTTTTGGATTTTTAGGGTTGTAAACGGGTGATTTCAAATCTATTATGCTTACTTTAGGTAGATTTTTCTTACGTGGGGAATTTATGTCACTTTACATATAGATTTTATTTAACGTTTTCGAAATCGTCACAAAATTTGCAAAGATCGTGATGAATTTAAAGATATTTGACAAGAATGGCCTTAACATGCTTAATTGAAGTTAATGAAGGTTTATTATGATAGAAAAACTTTGCGGCTAGATTAATTTCACAAGACTATAAAAGTCGAACAAGAGCTAATATAAGAAAAATATAAAAACAGTATTGGGGCTTAAAATTCTTCATTGATATTATGGTATATATATATCCATTTCCATTGAAATTTTGTATGAATAGGTGGAATCGCCTATTTTTGCTGGGTGATTTGGCGTCGAATCATCCCAAAAGGACATTTAGAAATTTCTTTCAAAACCCATAGTTCTGTTTTTGATCAAAGCTTGGTTTTCGGTATTGGCAGTAAAATCTATATTTTTAAATAGATTCAAGATTCCGAACAGAAAACACGTCTTAAGAAAGGCGAACAAAAATTGAAGTTTGAAAGAAAACCGAAATTCGATAGAGAAAATGTAAATGAAGCTGAAGCTTGTTCTTTTTAAAAAGCCGAAAAACGTCTTTGTGAGAACTGTGTATGGATTGGTTTCTCGAAAAATCTTTTTAAAAGAAAAAACTGCTTTTTTAACGATTCGTACATTCTGATATTGTTAACCTCATAATTATTTACTCACCACGTACTAAAATTACTATGTATGAATCATATGTGGAGTCCAACTAAAATTACTATGTATGAATCATATGAATAATCTGTTCAGAAAATCAATGAGCACTGGTTTCGGAAATCATTAATTAGATACTGAAGTATAGGCCATATTAACACAGTGAAACTTTATACTGAAATATAAATAAAAACTCCAAAACTAAACCGGACAGTGACATAAATGCTATAT
>JAGDQP010073908.1:0-10331 GCA_022664845.1 Lepisma saccharinum | reverse complement strand
GTACGTTCTAAGTATTTCAACCTGTTCATAAACTTCTGAAGAATACTCTAAAAAATATTTTCTATGAAAGATATCCAGTTACTTAGAAAATTACGATATTCGGTAGCAATTTTCTGTCCATAAGCACCAACAGTAAACATTCTAATGCGACAGAAGTGGAAGATCCTCTTAACGCACATTTACACCGATAATTCTTTTGACGTCTTAGTGAAATTTCTTTAAGTGGATATGATTGATGTGGCACGCCTTAAAGTGTTGTAAATTTTAAATATTTTTTCTCTTGTATGTCTTTGCATTCACAACTCTTTTTCATAGTTTTATTGGAACATTTTGTTCATCAGACTTTCTTGACAATTTACAGTAATTTGCAACTTCTATTAACAAGACGTAGCTACGCATGTTAACGATCTACTTGCAATGAAACTCTTTACTGCAGGTTTCAACTACAGCAGATTGCGCTAAAATGTGTCTCCACAATAATGTGTCAAATGACCAACGCCGATATACAAACACAATTGTTAGATTTCAGTGACGGCTCGCCAAGTGAAGTTAGTGAAGCTGCACATCTCCTATTGTTTCGTTAAACTAAGACAACTTGTTTTTGAGAGAAAATGAAGTAGACATAATAAAGTCCTAACGGAAAATCAAACGTTCCTTTTAAAGTTTTGTATCCTGCAAGATGTAAATATTCTGACACTGGAAGCATAGTCTTTCGAAGATGACGATGTTACTTTTATAAATATTCAGCAAAAAAGTCCAACTATATGTGCTTCCTAAGACTGGGACAATTTAACTTACTTTGCGTTGGGCAGAGAAGTGAATTTTTTTTCAGCTGACTGGCGATGAACTGCTTGGTTGCCATGACAACGTGGACACGGCAGGTTATTCTGGCCGGTGAAAGACAACGTAGAGCACACTGCAGGAGAAGTTGTCTTCTGCTTTCTTGGAAATAACTTCTCTTCCTTCTTTCCAACTTGTAAAGTTGTCTCCACCGTAGCAGCACAATATACACCTGCACAATTGTTCATTCTTTTGTTTATGTGTAGTGAGAAATCTAGTGTTAGAATGTATTTCTTTCTTCATTTTGAGGAGCAAGGTGTAGTGAATATAAAGACAATTCTACTAAGCAAGTATTGCGCGTATTTGTGTTCGTATTTTGTTTAATGAACAGGCATTTCTTAATTCTTCATAACTATTTTCAGAAAGCAGTAAAAATTATTATTTTTTATGGGAATGAGGGGTTCGACATACAGATCTTACAGACAAATATCCTTAGATAAGCGTGCACGTCAACGGTGTAATAGGGCTAGTGTCATGTGAGTTGACCAAGGATTATAGTACTAGTTAAAATGCTTTAGCTCCAGTTTTTAAGTGCTCGCCGAGGGACTCCATTTCTGACTTATGAAGGGCTTAGGACTTATATGCCAGTTTTGATTAATTAGTTTCAATTGATATTAACGCCCTAAATGAGCTGGTGAGCTTCTAATGATAGGACTTATTTTTGTTTAAATGAGCTCCGAACCACTTCGTTCAATGGACCACGGCGGGAATTGAGCGCGTGAACACACGCACAGAAAGAGAGAGAGAGCTAACCAACCCCTCGGCCAGCCCGAGGTACTACATGTCAGTCAATTAAATGTAAATGAAACTTTCATATTGTTCGAATAATAGATTTTGAAGTAGAAAATATGTTGAATTTGGGGAACTCTAAAAACGGAAAATGGGAAATATATTTTAGACAACCCATCCTACAATTTCATTGCGTTTTCTCTCTCAATTCAATTTGTAGTACTAATATTAAACTTTCAGACCAAAAATATTAGGTATTATCCTTTCAACGGTGTTTCCCCGGGATATTTCCCTCGTCATTGGTGTTTATGTTATTTGTTGCTTTCAAGTAACTTTGACTCAGGCCGGGATAGGGATGTTGGAAGGAAGTTGTCCAAGGCCTTGTACCTTTTCGGCATTTGACTCGTATGGCTAAAGAAAAACCTGGTTAAACCTCAGTCAGGATGGTAACCACTGGGATCTTTCCCAGGGCTAGGGATTCCGCCAGGATTTTCAGTTTGGGATCAGTTCAAAATTGAGAGTGTGTAAGTGGAGTTTTGCACGGTTTCTATCGATTTGTGACCCTAAAAATTAAAGTTGTGATGTTCTGGAGAATTTGGGGGGTGAGGGGATGGCGTAATTACTGCCCAGGGACTTCCGATTGCTAAGCAAACGCCCAACCCACCAACTGATCTATGGCCGCTCGGTTTTCGTCACTGATGTACTTCCCTTCTAATCGTTGGGCTTGGAAATGTGCGTTTTAAAACACAAATCAATAATGACACGTTCCTCCGGTGGGTACAGTCTTCTGAAAAAGAAGTGGGAAGTCTTAATTTAAACCTTGTGTTGCGATAATTATATGTAATGGATGTTTTGTTAACTTATTATGTTCTTCGTACTTCACATTGAAATGTGGAGTGTTCCGAAATTTTAGGTTAGTAGTTACTCAATTTATGATGTACGTACAAATGAACAATAAATAGACTGTATGAACTATTCTATGCTACATTTTACCTACCACTCCTGTACTTCTTTCTTTGCTCTAAAAGTAGATTATTTTTTTTTAGCTTTTGCAAATAGAATCAACAGGTTTTGCTACTGCCGAATGGCTTCTTGAAATGAAGGTTTTCAACATAATGACATTTTAGTGGGTTTTTTCTTCCAAAGGTTGGTCGTCGTCTAAGTTTCGCAATTCTTAAATTATTTACATCTAACTTCATCGTTCCCGAGTTTTTAGCAGTTATTTACTCTTCAAGTATCATCAATATTGTATGGTATTATGGATAAATCACCTAGTCATGGAAATCCCAGATCAGCCTAGAGTTTGAACCTTAACGCTGTAGATAACCCCCGCCATCTTGGTATGCACCTTCCATTGATTTACACAGGAATTGTTTTACTCATTTTATGCCTCTCGGATGTATAATATTTAAGTTCTGCTTTCACAAAATTTGTCTTAGTGTTTATTTTGACTCTTGTATAGTTTTGGTTTGTGAAGTTTCTCCAAATATATAATTATAATGTATTATTAATAGTTTGCTATATAAATCACAATATGTTAACGGGAAATTATACTGTTCCTGTGTAAAATATTGCATTTCTATAAAGAAGCATGAATGAAAGAGAGCATGACGATAAACTGTGCGAAAACAGAAGTTAAAACTATACTCCTGAAAAGTATAAAACGAGTAAAACAATTCCCATGTTAATCAATGGAAAGTGCTTACCAAGATGGCGGGGGTGATCTACAGCCTTAATATTTTATTTTGGGGACCCGCATTCCACCCCTGCCTCTTTGTATTCTTAACACAAGTCAAGTTATGCACTTTCAGGGTCGTGCAGTACGATCCGTTTTGATCTTCTTGCCTTGGGGCAGGCATGTCCCTAGAGATTCTTGGATTGCCGGAGTTCCGGCACTCCAAGAAGCTCCTATGTTCCATCAGTCTAAGACTTCTGGGGTTGCGGGACGGGCTTTTGCCAGGCGTCCAGAATGTTCTCCTGGCCTTTTTTGCTGGACCTATTTTTATTTGCTTGGGAGGGAACCCTATCTACTATATCCTCAATTTTATTGTAAAAAAACATAGAAAAAAGGTTACATAATACATTTACACAAGTACAGACATCACATGGACAACACAGACGAGACAAACATAGACTTGAGCTTCTTCTTCTTTTCTTCTTATTCTCAATTCCTGGAAGTACAAAAGAAGGGAATTAGTTAGGTAAGATGCGCGTGGGTTTGATGTTAAAGCCACAAAGTTTTTTTTCGCTATCCCTCCTTGGTATCCACTTCCCTTCTTCTGCCACTGGTTTTTATCGTGGTTCTCTGTAGATTGAAGTATCCTATCACTTCTTCTGTTCTCACTACTTGCACTATTATTCCTTCTTTCACATTCACTCATCCACACTCACACTTCTGCGCTATCGCTTCCTTCTGGATTCCAAAAGTTAGCGTAATTATCGTTACCACTAATTTAGTTACTTGCACATTTATTCTTAATTCCCCACAGCCTTAATAATATAAATGCACTTCACCTACCATTTAGTCCACGAGTCGCCACTGACAGACTTGTTATAGTGTTTAACTAAGTATATTTTGTCACGCCGTGGGTTCAAAGCTTTGACAAATAGTTATTTATATAAGTAAACAAGTAAAAAAAAGTGCTCGGATAGGCTACACCCTGGATAGCCTCGCTAACACAGGGAAAAAATTATATATATATATTGCGAAATTCGAATTAACGAAATTGTATTTAAACCGAACGGCCAGTTTCTTCCAAAGCTTTACACGAAGGCAGATCAGAGCATATGCTCTCGAAAACCAGGTAATATGAACGGATTAAGTAAAATAATGGAAACACAATTACTTTGGATTTAAACCAGAAGTGTCTTTATTTCCCAGCTTTATTAGCAAGAATTTATTGACGGGTGGCTCTAATTCGTGGTTTGTTTGCTCTCATCTTTGACCCCCCCTTTTTTTTCTAATTATCTGATCAAAGAGTTCTCTAATATGCGGCAGGTCAGACTAACAATCCTTAATGTAACCAGGCAACTCAGCGCTAAACAATACTTCTCATAATTTATCAATTCGGATGAGGCAACAATATGGACTTTTACAAGAATTATACAGCCAATTGATAGTTCTGGATTATGCAGTTA
The DNA here is from genome assembly GCA_022664845.1 of Lepisma saccharinum. Lineage (NCBI taxonomy): Eukaryota > Metazoa > Arthropoda > Insecta > Zygentoma > Lepismatidae > Lepisma > Lepisma saccharinum. The sequence continues at coordinate 5,624 of JAGDQP010073908.1, read as the reverse complement.
GCTTAGAGGTGAGCTCGTTATCTCCGCTATGTGAATACTTCGCTGCATCACACCACGGCACAAAAAGATTTAATTATATGATAAGATTTGCCTCAATATTATCTTTTTCGTGTTAATTACGCTTAGGAGGGGAGTTATCTTTGGTTTATCTGCTTCAGTTAGCATGGCTATTGTCAAGCAGACAAACAACAAGTGTTACCTTTATTCTTATTAATAATTCCAAAGGCCGTCTCCTCTTTTAGCCTGAGCTATTGTTGGGATTAACGACTTTGGTTTGTAAAAGAGTTGCTTTTAACTTACTATCCCGACATCTTATAAATTATCTCTCTGTCTGACCCACTCGTTACAGTAATGGCTAATAAATAAATAGTACGGAAGAATACTATCGCTCACACTCTCTCTGTTAATTACTTGATCTCGTAGTACCGAAAGCTTGAGTTCAATTTCATATCCAAAATCAATTAACATCTCAGAAGCTTAATTCAAATATATTATTATTACGTAGAGATCAGACTTCCGCTGCCTGAAAACACAATGGACACAAAGAATTAATTCCCTATGTACCAGTAGGCGGACCCAACCACCTTACTCTTCCGTGAGCCTGGACTTCAAGTACCTAGTTCAAGACCCCTTCAAAGGCAAAGATCTCGAACTGAGTGAAGCTCAGAAAAAATCTCAGAGAGAAGAAAAAGTTATTTTCCGGGAAGAAATTCATTATCAAAATTACGTACACTAATTTGATAGATAAGATGATAGAAATCAGAGTGTACTAGTTCTTGCTCTCTTTTAGCTCGAAGAATATATACTTATTATACGTGCCCCCGTAGAGAACTTGTCTCACCCTCTCCTATTCCTCATCAATTTTGTTGCGTCTCGACTCGAAGGTGCTGTCCTGGTTACTGAGCCTGGAGCTTTTCCGAACAATGGTATTTATAGGTCTAGCCTTACCTCTCTGGCCAGCGTCAGTTACACAAAAAACGAATTGGAAAGTTTAACTGACCAGCTTTCTGATTGGCCGAACCAGCTTGGCGCTTTGCTCGAAGCGGGAAAGAGAGAGTAAAGAGTACAACTCTGGTAAAGAATATTTTATCACCCTAAACGCTATATGGAAAGAGAAAAATCTAATATGTTAACACATACATAGTTATACAGTTTACAAATACATGATTCAATAGAGTTACACACAAAATATCAAATTTTACAAAATCACAATCACACATACATTTAGACTTAAAAACTAAGAACTGGCCAGTTCATTAATTTAAAATTAACATATTTAAATATGACGAAAAATAAAAAAAAGAAACAAAAATATATTTACAAAGTAACAGCTCAGAAGAGCTGAGGTGTTACAGTTTTCAATTTGATGTAGAAACAATACATGTGTTTGCAGATATATCGTTTCTGCAATAAACATATTTTTTACTGATTGTTTAAACAGAGAAGGAGTAAGGACACATGCAATTTCTGCACGACACAGTTCGTCTCAAGATTCTGTATAAGAATATGCGAATGTGTTTTTTCTACAATAAATTATTCAATTGTACTATCTACTGCCTTTCTTGCTTGATAAAGAAAACTGAACAGTAGCCATATCTTTCCATTGGAGATCATCCTTCTCATTATGTGATTATAGTGTTCCACTAAGATCAATTATAATTACATATTTAAAGGTTGAAATAACTCTAATTCGGTTTTAACTTATTCCAACGAAAGGTTGCATTAAAACCTAACACATACCTGATGTCAGGCAAGTTGTGACATCATATTTGCTCATGGAAGGTTGCGTATTGGCGATGCATGCGCTTGGTAACTAACATTATTCCAGATATATAGAGCAGGAATGAAATACACAACTTCCAGCCCAGGAACCTGCAGATTATTCTCAAGATCTTGAAAGGTAAATAACACAGGAATCAAAGAAACTGTGCTCAGTTTACACTGAGCAATAAAGTAAATACCGATTAATATTTACCATTTATATATGCTGTGGTGCCTGGAAATCCGCCTCTCTGATTCCAACGGAATAGTGAACTGTTCACAAGGAGAGATAATCCATTACACACCTAAAATATTTCTTACCAGGGCATCTTATCTCAGTTCGTGTTGACATCCCTTAGTTGGAACATTTATAAGATCTTGCCATGTGCGATTTCTTCCTCTAGAGCACCTGAAAACTGAATCCCATAAACAGAATCCGCATACAATCGTTACATTAAAAGACATTGCCTGGTACGCAATTGCAGTATTGCCATATACAATTACTGCGAGTGAAACAGAACTTAAGGGTATAAAGAAAATAGCTTCAAGGTATAACCTTCGTAAGTACATTGCATCAATATACATTGTTCAATTTTAATAGGTAAGATTTAGGAGATGGGGAACTGTCTGGTTCATTTAGGGGGAGATCAAATTGGATTTTGCATAATTCGCTGCTAACCCCAACAAGGACTCCAGATCATTACTCCCTTGGCTCTGGACATTAATAGAAGGTAAAGATTCCTCTTTTACGGACATTGGACACTATCTATTGAAATATTAACTCCGAGAATGCCACTTATCCTGGTGGCAGGCTATTGATCTCCTGCAACCATTATAGAGCTAACAGATTTTGCCATATAGTTACTAAAGTGGATTTAGACGGAGACCTAAATACCAAGTATGAGGAATGGAAATCCGTATTGTACAACGAAGCTGGAGATACCTTATATGAATACCTGCAGACATATAGGTTCAACATAAATGCACCCATGGAGTCTACACACTATCCTAAATTTGGAGGCAATCTAAATATATTTGACGTAGCTCTTAGTAAAGATGTACCTTTTTTAGCAAATTTAACTTTACTTAGTTTCATACCTAGATTTCGAACATGAGTCCATAATATTCAAGCTATCGCATCAGAATGCAACTCAATGCACCCGTTCAAGTGTTACAACATAAGCTAGGCTTTATACGAAATCGAACTGAGCACAATGATAGATGTTACTCCCAAACAGCATACAAGGGAAGAGATTGTTCAAGATGTATCCCACATCACCTGTGCAATGTAGAGCCAATAAAGCTTGAACTACCATGATCAACATGATCAATGCACACTTGCCGACTGATAAAGCAGTCTCCGTAAATACTAAAAGACGGGCTAGTCACCGATGGCAACGAAAATCTTATTAATCATACTCTGGAACGAACTAAGCTCTAAAATTAAACTGTTAACAAAACAACAAATCATATAACATTGAAACGATACCCTTCAGGATATCACGCCTAACGATCCGAAAAGCTGAAAATATTCACGATCGGTTCTACAACCCAAGGATATGCCACAAAGAAACCCAAAGCAACCCAAGGATATGCTACATGACTTCCAGGCTCAAGTAGACATACTCGCAGATACACTTGTAGATCGTATACAAAAAGTGACAAAACGTCGAAAACCTCAAACGGTCAGATCGTCGAAGTGTCAGAACGTCGAAACTGAAAAACGATCAAAACTTATACAAAAAGGAACAAATCGTATACAAAAGTGACAAAACGTCGAAAACCTCAAACGATCAGATCGTCGAACAGACAGAACGTCGAAACTCCAACACGCTCACTGACAACTGCAGGGCCTTTAGAAGTGATTTTCGACGTTTTGTCACTTTTTCTATACGATTTGTCCCTTTTCGTATATGTTCTGAACCTGTTGTACTTTTGACGTTCTGACCCTTTGTGGTTTTCGACATTTTGTTACTTTCTGTAGAGATTAGCCACTTTCTGTAGACGTTGTCATCCTCTTAGTGTTTAGAAGTTGACACTTCAACGTTTTGCGTTTTGGTGTGGACCCCTCCCTTCCTGAACAATTTTCCCTTTCTGTGATTGTTTTCCCCTCGTTTAGACGTTTTGACTCTTTCTGTATAGGATTTGTCGCTTTTCTTATACGTTCTGACCGTGTTTGAATTTCGACTTTCTGTCACTTCGACGAGCTGATCGTTTGTGATTTTCGACTTTCTGTAACTTTTTCTATACGATTTGTCCATTTTTGTATACGTTCTGACCGTTTTGTAATTTCGACGCTCTGTCATTTCTACGATCTGACCGTTTGTGATTTTCGACGTTTTGTCACTTTCTGTAAACGATTTGTCCCTTTTTGTATACGTTCTGACTGTTTCTCATTTTCGACGTTCTGACACTTCGACGTTCTGACGTGTTCCCGAGAAACTCGGGAGTTAGAGACACCACAACAAAGGAGGCTGGCGATAAATAGCAAGGGAAAACACGTTGTTTTAAACTAAACGAGTCTGTAAGTTCGTGGAAACATAGCAGTCCGCATGAGGTCTTTAGCCTTACAAATTTTTTTTTTCTCGGGTAGAAAGGTCCATCAAACCAACTACAAACATAAAATCTCTCAGAGGAGGGGCTGTTTTGTCTTAAGCAGGCATGTACTCTATCTAGAAAATGGTTTCGAGAGGAGTTCCCTGGTTATAGGAGTACAAGCATGTCCGAGAACGAAAATGTATTTTAAAAATTAATAATTATGCATAAAAGTATAAAAATTCTGTATAGAACTGAATTTTAGGCGGGATCCGGATCCACCATTAATTATGTCTCTTTATTAGTCCGAAGTACTTTGTAATTGGAGAAAAATAAATCAAAATATCAAATAATTATATATATATATATATATATATATATGGGGCAACGCCCTAGCCGAGCTGGTCTACCGGTTCCCGTAAGATCACCGAAGTCAAGCAGCTCTGCGTCTGGTCAGTGCTTGGACGGGTGACCGTTGCAGTACTCCAGATGGTGTTGCCTGCGCGGCGTCCACCCAGCGTCGTGAGCCCAATTGGGGAGCTACCTGAATAAAGAGGTAGCGATCACAGTAAGAGCTTCGGCTCTCCTCTCCCAACCCGTCTGGTCAGCGTGGGAGAGTAGACCAACTCCTCCCTTCGGGAAGAGGCCTCATCCACTAGTGGATTGAATATGGCTGTGATTATTTATATATATATATATATTTACATCCGTCTACCATTGTGGAATCCTTCACATGCTGTATATTTGTGGCATCCACAAGTGATTGTTATATATAATTATTTGTAAAAACGTATATTAAACTTATAAATTACAGTTATTAACGCCATTTATTTAGATTTTTCAAAATCCAATTTACCCCCCTCCCTATTCATGCAATAGTCAATGTGAATCCCCTTTCCTCTTATCATTACGGGACCAATATACGAATTTTTCATACTATCATTATGAAACCTTTCTATGTCCAGTCCTACCAATATTTAAGCTTCATGCCAGTATTTCGAAACATGATGGTATCAGGAAGCAATACATGGAAAATTGAGGGGTGTAAAAGCATTTTATAACTTTTCCTGCATATTAGTTTTCAAAATAATTTATACCCAGCTGCCGTGGCTCAGTGGTATAGCACTGGCTTAGGAATGGGGAGGACGCGGGTTGAAACCTGGGTCCGGCTATCCTGACTGAGGTTTTCCCTGGTTTCCCCCCGGTCACACGATGCAAATGGTGTGACCGATAGTTCACATTCCTTATTATAGGTACATCCTCGTTTCCTATGTTTTATTTCCTTACTTTTCTTCCTTTTTATTTCTTACTTGCTTCTTTTCAATTTC